>PVIH01014181.1:0-55002 GCA_004025045.1 Sigmodon hispidus | reverse complement strand
GACCTTGAATAAGGATATACAGGGATGAAAAAAAAAATTCAGAGGGAAAGATGAACACAAAGAAAATATAGGTGTAGCAATCTTATTTGTATTTCTTCCCTTGATAAGCCATGCCTATCATTCTTATCCTCTGTATAGTTATTGTTAACTCTTCCACATTTTAAATTCTTTTTACTGTGTTTTTTTTTTTTTTTTTTTGGTAAATACAAAATAAAGAAAAAAATAAAAAGAAGTAAATAGTAAATAAATCTTTTTGGATTTTTTTTAAATTTCTAAAAAAAAAAAAAAATAAAGACTTAGCCATGATGATCCATGACCAAGGTGACCAGATAGATAGCATAGAAGACAATGTGGAAAGCTCAGAGGTACATGTGGAAAGAGCCACTGATCAACTGCAAAGAGCTGCATACTATCAGAAAAAATCTCGCAAGAAGATGTGTATCCTCGTGCTTCCTGACAGTGATCCTTATGGTCTTGGGAATGGTCATCTGGCTGGCTTCTAAGTGAGGTGTGGCTGTTCCAGAGCCTCTGCTGAGCGGTTTTCAAGGCCAAGTGCTCAATGGAGTCTTGCCAGAACAAACTGACCACAGAAGAGAGTGTGAACAGAGTGTTCTGTGATAATTTATCTAGAAACTAACTACTAACTAGTCCTTGGAATTAGTGACCCATGGAGACAGTATTTATCAATTTCTGCATACATTCTATTGATTTCTCAGATAAGGAATTAACTTATGTGCATTTTCCTTTCTCTTGTATTTTGATTGCCCTTTATCCCAAGTGTTTGTTGACAGTTCCATTGTGACACTACAGTCTCATTAGTTTTGGTTTTGTTTTGTTTTGTTTTTGTATATACACAAACTTTACTCTTTTATGAGCATCTGAGATAATTTTTTTTTTGGAGCCAGCCTATTGAAATCTAAGAAATTGTACAATATGCCAGCAATTTTTATTTAACATTTTGATTTGAGTTTCCGTGAGGTCTGTTCTCTGTTTTGCAAAATTTTGGTACTATGTGTAACTGGGGAATAAGAACACTGCATCTGTGACTTCAGATGAAATGAGAAGAAACTGTCTGTCAGAGTGGGTGGGCCCTTTGCCAGGGTGTGTATGAAAGTCTAGGTTTAAATTAGATTGACTTTATTGTCTGCTAGTTATCATCTACAGAGTCTATCTCCACACTAGGTCATCCCAGTCCTGTTTTAAAGAGGTTCATTTTGTTAACATTGCTATAATCAGACAGGTCTCTTTTCCACCTGTCTGCATAGAAAAGGAGAATTAGGCACAGTATGATTTTTTGGAAAGCAAATAGGGATTGTTTGGAATGATTCTATCTTGCTCACTTAAGGTATACATTCCTGGTGAATGATAAATGTTGCTGTCAGAGGCTGTTCCCAGGCCTTATAAGGGTTTCCTGGGCTTTGATAGCAAGATTTTAAAATTTAGACTGAAGTGGGGTTTAAAACTTAGGTCTGTGAACCTATTGATAAAGCAAAAGGTTCATTTTTGTAAATAATATTGGTTTAGTGATGTTAGACTTAGCCAAATTTATGAACAAGAGATCAAACTGTGTAGATTTAGACAAGAACAGTTTTAATAAAAGGTTGATGTCTTGTAATATAAATGTTGTCCACTGCCCTTTTTCACAGGCCTAGAACAGGTAAAGAGAGTGTAATTGGTTTAGGTGTTCAGATAAATGTGAATCGAGGCTGGAAATGTCAGCTCATCCTTCACTGAATTGGAGGATTTGGCTACTGTTGGTGTATTTATGTTCATTTATTCTGTTCCTCTTAATGTTACTTAATCTTGTTCTACACAAATGGGATTGGTAGGGAAATAAGGGCCCAAATGCATAAGTTTCTTTGCACATTTGCACCATCATGTCTACTTAATACAAAGAAACATTTAAAAGCTTTTGTAGTTATTTTTATGAGTTAAAATCCTAATGATGTAGGTATTAGGTAATATGCTGCCATGAGAAAAACAGATGAGCAAGAAGACTGGAAAACAGGTCAGGATTAGCTTAGGAGTGGAATAGGCATTTCTGCCTTTCCTTAAAAAACAGGACAGAGAGCAAACCATGATTTACACACACTTATAATCCAAGTACTTGAGGGAACAAGACAGGTAGGTTGTGAGTTCAAGGCCAGGCTGGGATATATAAAAAAGGTTTGAGATCAGGTTCTGTGTTTAAGAAAGAGAAATGAGCTGTCTGCATGGCACAATGGCCCATGAGACAGCTTCAGAGAAGTCCCTGTTTTCAAGTTGTAGCTGGACTTGCATAGTCAGAAATTTCTCTGTCCCACCTGGCTGGTCCTGCAGTCACTTAGTCACAAATACACAGGGACATATATTAATTAAAAGCTGTTTAGTCTATGGCTCAGGCTTATTACTTGCTAACTCTTATACTTTAAATTAACCCATATTTCTATTTATGTTTAGCCATATGGCTTGGTACTTTTGTGATCAGTGCAGCATTCTCATCCTGCTTCCTCTGTGTCTCTCAGATGTCTCCTCTGCTCCTCCACTTCCTGGAATTCTCCTAGTCTGGCTGTCCCACTTCTACTTTCTGTATAGCTTCGGGCCAATTAGCGTTTTATTAAACCAATATTTACAGTGACAAAAATTTATAGTGTACAAATTCTTTGAAATTTCACAACATGATCTTATAGCAGACTTAGATATGTCTTTTGTGTCAGTCCAAGAAATTTAAAAAAAAAAAATCTATTGTGGCAAACTATTGTTGGGAACAACAGAATGACTGCAATTCCATAACACTCTGTCACTGGTTGAGTAGTAGTTATCATGATGGCTATGGGAGCAAACTTGGTATAGTTTGTAGCAGTTGTTAATGAGCTGTAATAAACCTATCCCTAGGAAAAAAAAAAGAATTGATAAAATTACCTTAGAAAAATGATGATGAAAGCAGTCTAGAGATCAGTCTAAGCTAGAGTTCGTAATAATCACTAACAAGTGATTAAAAGGTTAATATTTATTAAAGGGATTATACGAAACATTCACTGATACAAGACATTGAATAGTTGAGAGATTCCCAGAAATCTGGACTGGTCCATGTGGTAGAAATGGTCCTATTTTTCCTCTAAGAGTGTAAAAGAGCAAAACAGAAAGAGAGCAGCATGCACCCAAATTTAAACTAGCCTAGCCACACCCAGTACACTGGGGCTTCAAAGCTCAAAAGCTACACCTCTAGGTCAAACTAATATTACCTGATTTCCATTACCAGTGTACTCTCTGCCCTTTTTGTCTGAATATTCTGGCCTACTCCTTTTGTTAAAACACCAAAAAGAAAGAAAAAATGACCACAAAGAGATTCCATGGGGTATTTTCCTTGTATGTCAAACTCCTTCAGTGGATCACAAGAAGAGGAAATGAAAAGTGCAGGACAATATTTTGAAACAAGATGAAATGAGTTTCCACTTTAGAATTGTGCCTGGACATTTACCAACTGAGAGTGAGCTGAGATTATGTAGAAAATATCACAAGAGGTCTGATTCTTCAGGACTTTGGAATAACAAACCTACAGTCAGAAATAAAGCCACTATGAGAATTTTTACACTAAAAATACTCCTGCTCATTAATCTAAACTATGTGAACAATTATTCTTATTAAATTATGAACTTAATGCACCTTATGAGCCCTAGCTCTGCCAAGACACCTAGCCATTTAAGTCAACTTCTTCTCCTTCTCCTCTTTCTTTTTTGTTAACAAGGCTGGCCTCACACTCACAGAGAGCAGCCTGCCTCTGCCTCCTGAGTGCTGGGATTAAAAGAGTAACCCACCACACAGGGCTCTATGTAGAGCCTTCTTATCACTTTTTTATGAGTGAAGTTTCTTCTGTAAACATCTAAAATTAGATAACCTCTTTAACAAGATACGTCCCTGCTCAATGATATATGTGTGCTTGGAAAATTATGATTGTGAGGTCCTACAAAGTGTCTGTGGAAATTCTTTAAAATTCAACTGACTGAATTTCCAACTATTTAATTGTATTTATTCTACTCTATCCATGTTTCTAATTCCTTTATCTCAAATACATCTGAATTTTATTCCCATAAGTTTTTTCTGAATATGGTGTTTTTTAAGATCAACATTATTCTAATTTAACTAGATAGACTTGAAAGAAAACTTCAGTTTAAGAGAGTTTGAATCTGTAGCAAATCACCTTTTCTTTTATCATTGAACTCATTTTCTTGATTTTCAATTTGATTGTATAATGGTACAAAGATTTCAAATATTTTTGGTACAATTTTTCAATGTGCCCAAACTTCTTTTTTTCCCACCTGAGACTTTCTGTTCCCAGACATGAGTCAATCACATGGATAGCTTGTCTCCAGGAAGATACTGCTTTTCTGCATGACCCAGGGCCCCAGACACTCAGGAGGCTAGCCACAGAAATTGTCTCCTGTTTCAGGAGCTTTTACTATATTTAGAAAATGTTATTTTGCACAATAGTTTATATTCTCGTTGTCAAGTAGTCTTTTTCTTGTGTATTATTGGTTTCTTCCATGTATATCTGAGTACCATAAGCATTTCTGGTGCCTTCTGGGTCCTGAAGATGGTGTTAAATCTCGGGTAACTTGAGTTCCATGTATTTATAACCCTTTATGTGAATGACAGGAATCAAACACAAGTAACTGTTTAAGTAGCAAGTGATCTTATACATGTCTTCAGCCCTAGTCACTGATTTTGAAAAAAAGAACTTATTTTAGGCCCAGGCTGCTGTCAAGACAAAAAGTTGCTCTTCACAAACTGATATCAAGGACTCATAGCTGAAGACAATACCAACACAAATCATTGGTTGTGAAGGGTTTGAGCTGACAGCTACATAGAACCTCCACACCCCCTGTTCTTGATGCCTGGTTATAACAACAAAACAGAACAAAACAAATTAAAAAAAAAGGAGTCAGATAGCTGATGAAAGCTGAAATATCAGAAAAGCAGAGAAGCAACCAATAGAGACTTGTTACCTTTAACAATTCTCAGACCAAAAGAGGCTTAGATCCTGCCTCTACCTGCCTTATATACCTGTCTACACCTGAGTGCTGAGATCAAAGGCATGAGGCTCCCAAGTGCTGAAATTAGAGGTGTGTTACGCCACTGCCTGGTGTCTATAGTTAACTAGTAGCTAGATTTAGCTCTCTGATCTCCAGGCAAATTTTATTTGTCAGAAACACAAACATAGTATGTTCTACTGTCTATAACATGAAGACTTAATCTGCAGGATACTAAAAGAGAAACATAAACACCAATTCGTCCTCGAAATCTTTGATATTTTATTTTACACCATATATATATATGGTGAAGCAAAGTCTCTGTGGAAGTAACCAACTGATGTCTGATTTTACCTAAAGCCTACTCTGACAGGAAACCCATATCTGACACTGCTTAGGTGACAAAGAAACAGAGACTATATACCTCAGAGATCTAAGGAAGAATCAATGTCACCCTGCTCTTTTAAAAGTAACAATACAATGACTAAAATTACTCCTAATGATATTTTGCTATATTCAAGATTGATACCTTTTTTAGTCATCTTCAAAGAAGCTTCTTCATAGGGAACAAATACAGAGACCCACAGTCAAGAGAGAGAGAGAGAGAGTAAGAAAGAGAGGAAGAAAAGAAGAAGAAGAAGAAGAAGGAGGAGGAGAAAGAGGAGGAGGAGGAGGAGAAGAAGAAGACCAAAGAGAGGGTCATTTTGCTTTCTTATTAAGGTATGATCTCCTGAGAGCTCTAGCCTCATGACCAGATTAACTCCAGAAAGGTTCCAGTTTCTAGCATTTGCATGTTATGAAATAGGATCTTATGTGCATTCATTGAGAATATGTAAAAAAATGTTTTCCTCCAAAATAAGGCACCAAAATAAAATTTAAGAAACAAATTTAGCCATGTCCACCTTAATGAATCAATGAACCTAGGAATGCTTTACAGAGGCATAGGTGAGGCATCATTTATAGAGAATGACTGAGGGATTACTTACAGAGCATGAATGAGGCATTATTTTATTTTTATTCTTTATATATGTCACATCTTGTTCTCAGTTTCCCTGACCTCCACTTCTCTCAGCTCCCCTACCTGCCTCTTTCCAGACCCACTTCCCTTCTATTTCAATCCCCCTAACATGTCTCCCAGATATATGAACTAAATATGGCATAGCAAATCACAATAAAGCTAGGTATAAACACTCAAATAAATACTGGTTGAGGTGACCCAGTTGTAATAAAAGGGTCTCAAGCACAGCCTAAAATTTTAGAGACATTTCTTTCTCCTACTGTTAGGAGCACTACAAGAACACAAGGTATAAAACTATAACATATATGCAAAGAGCCTAGCTCAGAACCATACAGGGTTGTGATTGTCACCTCAGTCTCTGTCAATCCCTATAAATTTCCCTCAGTTAATTCTGTGTGTTGGTGTTTCTAACTCCTCTGGCTCCTAGCTTCCTTCCAGATGAGGTTTTAGGTATTCTTTATAGGATAAAATGGCTGAAATAAGTGCTTTACCAGAAATACCACTCCAGTACATGTGACATTCTCATGGTGGTCATATAAATGGAATAAATTCCCAGTCAACTTTCAATCTTCTTCATATTCTAGTGTCTTTTTCATGAACACTTTCTTTTAGTAGGATACATAAAAGTGGGGTGGAGAAAGAGTGAGGCTGAAAGTTTATGGCATTATTGCTTGCTAATAGGTCTTGTCTTTGGTGGTGTCTTGTGGGTTAGCTCAAGATCATGGGAGCTACAAGATCTTGCAATTTTGAGATTTCAATAAGAATGGCATGCCTGAAGAAAAGGGTTTCAGAATGAAATACTTTAGCATATATTTAATAAATTCTATTTCACATTATAATAAAACCTAGAAGAAAGCTGAAATATCAAAGAGACAGGAAACAAATTACAGTCAGTTCTCACCCAGCCTACTCCTCTGGCTAAATGGGATAGGTCCTGTCTCCAGGACTCATTTTATTGACTGGGCAGGCAGCCTAAAGGGTTGACTTCTGCCTTAAATTTCTTTCTAAAGTCAGCTATTTTACTTTCCAGTTTAACTTTTCTAGAGCTAGGAATAAAGCTGTATTCTACCACTGCCTGGCTGCTAGGCCTTGAACTCACAGAGGTCCAGATAGAGCTCTGCCTCCCAACTGATGGCATTAAAAGCTTGGGTCACTACTCATGACCTTGGCTTTGGGTGACTCTGTTTTCTGCTATTTCAGACTATTTTCATTAATAATATATTATATCACCACAAGCATATTCAATTTCATGTTATAACATTATACAATATCAAGGTCTATGAAAAAAATTTTAAAAATCTATAGCTATAGTTAATGCTGTGTAACTAGTTTGTGTTTAAAAGTAATTTTTGTCTGTCTGAGTTTAAAGTATAAATTCTTTTATAATCTATGGAACACAGATATGGGAATTAGTAGATGGATAAAGAGGAGCCTACAGGAAGGACAGGGTTTGGAAGCCTTTGTCTAAGTAACGCAAAAGGTATGTTTAACCCCATTACTTCCCATTTCCCTCAGCAGCTTAAATACAGACAGAGAAGAACAGATTGAGGGTGCTACAGAGAACAAAGATCAAAGGATGTACTGAAGGAGGCTTTGAGAAAGGAAATGTTCTACAAATGGATTGAAAAACATTCTAAATTCTATAAATGGTGCAGATGGATTGAAAAGGCCCAAGAGGCAGTAGTTCTTGTGCTTAATGCAGGAGGTTTTTGGCCACTAAGAATGTGAATTACCATGTCAAACTATTAACCAAGTAAAATAAAACTAACCCAAGATGTTATTGACAGATACCTTCATAAACAGATTTGGTGCCTGGACAAAGCAAATGGATAATGCTCAGCCCTTTAAAAAGACAGGTAATGTGAATAAAATCTTGGATACTTAACAATGAACCAGCCACAAAAACAGAATGCTTCGAAGGAGCAGTGAAAATAGCCTCATTTATTTAAACAGAAAATAGAATTGTACTTACCCAGGCCTGGTGGATGGGGAGAGAGGAACTGTAATGTAATCCATGCAGAATTCCAGTGATATTCTTCGTAATATACAGAGTTTCAGTGGTAATAATGATGGTAACTCCTGACATGACCACTCTACTGCCAGTGAATTGTACTTATAAACTTGGGAAAGTGTGCAATAAGGCCACTCCCTGGAGCAGTATAAGTGTGAGAGATGTCATTAGTGCTTGAGATGCCTGGAGGCAGCACTGGGGCTACATTTATTGCTGAAAGACAGTCAGGCTTTCTGTCAAACCAACTGCATAATTTTATACCTCATCACTGAGAAAAAAAATATCTAACTTAAAGCAAATAAGGAAAGTCAATATCATTCTGGCTCAGAGGAAGGTTATAGCAGGGACATCATGGTGACAGGAGAGTTGGAGGTAGAAGTTCTTCCTGTCGCTTCTACAGTAAAGAAGCAGAAAGAAGTGAATCCCATAGTGCAGTTCAATGTCCATCTTTTATTTGGCCAAGGACCCATGAATGATGCTGCCCAAGGAGGCCATCCCATGAACATTGATGCCAACATTACAACCTAATCAACATAACTCATCCCAAGCAAGCTAAAGACTAACATACTTTAGATAACTTCTCCCAAGCATGTTAGGGACCAACCTACCTCAGGTGACCCTGCCCAAGCATGCTAGATAGTTACTAACCTACTTTAGATTATTTCTCCCAAACATACCCATAGGCAATTTTCCTAAGTGATGCTATGTCTGTTCAAATGCATGCTCTGTGCACCCAGAGGCCAGAAGAGGACATTAATATTCCTTGGGATTAGAGTTATGCATCTTTCGAGCAAAACAAAGTTCTCTGAAAGGGTAGTAAATGATCTCAATCACTGTGCATTTTCTTTTATGTAAATATAAATATATTCTATTGTGAATTCATTTTACATGAAACTTAATGAGTGTAAGCATTTGGGAAAGGACACCTGATATGGTTTCTAGGAATAAAATGAGGTCAGGTTGGAGGGGCCACAGTACAGCTGAAGTTAAGTCAATTTTATTTAGAGAAATCAATCATATAAAAGCCTTGGGGGAACCAGCCCCAATAAAGCTTTCTTTTGGGGTCCAAGAGGTACAGTTCTATTAGTGAGGAATAATTATAGGAGATCTCAAAAAATATGCTCACACTATTCTATTTACTTCATCATTATTGACATGACTCTTACTGGCATGACAACTATAACAGTGAAGGCACAGGTTTATAAATTCAGAAAGCAACATAAGGTAAGGCAATGCAAGGCTTGAATTTCCCAGTGTTGTAGAGGGGAGCAGGTAAGACTCACACTCAGGCAGTAACTGTCAACTTTGGTTTTTAAGACACAAAGTAGGAGTAGGTAGTCAAGGTTTTTCTGGTGGCGGTCAACTAAAAATTGAATCAGCAAAGAAATCTAAATGGAGAAAATCATGTGCACCAAATACATCTCTAAATGTAGCTAGGCATAAAGTTAAAAGTTTATTGATCAGCAAAATATCATGAACAAAGTTAACTCCCATGTTATTTCTGTAAGGTCTCCCTGCAGCTGTTTTTCTGATGGGCAGGGTGAGTGTCCTTGGTTGCCAGGTGATCTGAGTAGGCAATGAAGGAAGGTATGCATCTTTTGTTGTGCTGTAGTACTTTCCCTAGGAGGTCAAGAGAATCTTTCACTGTGGGACAGAGGACAAGGCTCAATTTGCACAAGAAAAGAGACCTGTCATCTCCTAGGTGTTCTGACCTTATAGTGCAACATTTTAGAGTGAATGTTTGTTTTTATGTCTGCAACTAGGAGTTGGCTGATTACCCTTTTTCTTATAAATCTTTAAACTAGGATCTATGTTAATGAGTCCAGGTGTAAGTAAGTATAGGGAGTTAAGGGCCAAAGATTATTAGATCCAAATAGTTGTATCTGTAGAGGAGGTGAGCTTAGGGCACACCAGTGTGTCACTTGTCTATAGCTGCCCTTGGATATCTAAGAAATGCTTCAAATAAAATATTCTGTCTGAGGACTGATTGTCCAGGTGTCTACTAGTAAAGATAATTGCAAAGGAATAAATACTGAGTCTGTTTTGGGTAAAGGAACACAGACTTGATTTGTGAAAAATTTTTCACAAGTCAACCTGTCTGTGTGACTATTTTCAAGCACAGCTAGGGGAAGTTATCAATATGCCTCCCCTGATGTTTGGAGGAAATTGAGCCCAATAAAGGATCAATTCCACTGCTAAGACTTGGGAAATAAATCCCAAGGAAATAAAAAATGAGAAAGCTACAATTACACACAAGAAATCCTCTGCAGGAAATAGCTAACACATTCAAAGGCGATTGACATCAAAACTCCTTGAGTTTTGACTTTAACTCCACCAGGGCTCTTGGCTCTGATAGGTCAGCCTTGTTGCTACTAACTGAGTTCCTACTTTATATTTCTATGGCTTCCAGAAATATGAAGTAGGAACTTTTTATATCTTTATCAGAAACAAAATACAATGGCAATTCCAGGAATAATACAATTGTAGTTGCCAGAATACAGTAAAATATGCAAGCCATACAGGGTGCACAATATTACTGTCTAAGAACAATTGTCCTGTCAAGCCTTCATGCTTCCTTAACCACAAAGGGAATATACAGAGAAACACATATTGGCCAGAACGCTTCACTGCCTGAGGGAATGCATCAGTTTCGCAGGATCTGGCAGGCACAGTAAATCCTAGGAGCCATGGAATCTAAGGTCAGCTGATGGATGTATTGGGTGAGTAAGTCTCTTGGAAACATCCAGTAGAGATCCAAGGAGAAACAAATTGTGGAATCAGCAAACAGGATATATCCATAAAATATCTTGATTATATCTACATTATACATCAAAATGTTATAATCTGTAAAGCCTGCTGTCAGTCAGCTAGAGGAGGCCATTTTATTATTTCTGAGGCTGTAGTAAGGCAGATATGAAGTACCAATCACAGTTGCTTAGGAACACTAGGCAAAGCCAGTAAACTTTAGTAAAGATAAATACAATAATTCAGAAATCATGACTTGAGATGACTATGGCATAATCCCTTCCTATGTAATTTTACAAAATGTTATTTGCCTATACTGTTTGGATTATGTATTTCAGCTTATTAATATTTAGCCTTTATTACATTTCTAGTGTAACCTTCCTTCTATGACATTGTAGACTGACAGTTATTGATCAATACATATTAATTATAATTAACTCAATTGAATATTTTATGACAGATATAGCATTGCATATTATCTCATTAAAAGTCATTGATAAAGACACTGGCTTCTCATCTGTTCTTTCCTGTAAGCTTTCAAGACCTATTCTTCCTTAGTTACTTTTACTATACATCTGAATATTCAAAAAAAAAAAAAAAAAGCCTGAATCAAAGTATCACATCTTTGGGACCAGTGGGACACACAAAAATATCATCAGTTAGTCCTACTTTCTAAGCACAGTGAAACTCAGAGCTCCCCAAATGGTTTCTAAATGATTCCTAGCCTTCTTCTTCTTCTTCTTTTTCTTCTTCTTCTTTTTACTTTCTACTGTTATTTAAATATTTATTTATTATTTAGTGATTTCACAACATGTACCCCATAAACTCAGTTATCAGACCTCTCAGAATCATAACCACTCTTTTGATCTCCCCATTTTCAAAAAAACGCCCATTCATGCTGCTCTTTTAATTATTGAAACATAATTAAACTCCCTGTGGCCAGACTCTTAAAGAAAACAAGTTCTTCCTCACCCACACATCTGACAGAGGCCATCAATGCATAAGTGAGGCACTGAGTCATTTAGCTATGTTCTAGCCTTAAAATTTGTATACAATGATATCTTTTTTTTTTTTTAATTACACTAATGAGTGAGTACATCTCCTGCTTCTCTTTCTGGGTTTGTGGTACTTTGCACAGGAGATTATTCTCCAATTCCATCCATTTGCCTGCAAATTTTAGGATATTATTTTTTCTTACTGCTGAGTAGTACTCCATTGTGTAGATGTACCACAGTTTGTTAATCCATTATTCAGTTGAGGGGTATCTAGATTGCTTCCAGGTTCTTGCTATTATGAATAGTTCTGCTATGAACATAGTTGAGATAATGCTTTTGGGGTGTGAATGTGCTTCTTTAGGGTATATACCTAAAAGTGGTATTGCTGGATCCTTGAGGAGATTGATTCCCAGTTTTATAAAAATTGCCATACTGCATTCCAGAGTGGCTGAACAAGTTTACACTCCCACCAACAATGGAGGAGTGTTCCCCTTGCCCTGTATCCTCTCCACCCATAGGCTATCATCTATGTTTTTATCTTAGCCAATCTGACAGGTGTAAGGTGATATCTCAAAGTTGTTTTGATTTGCATTTCTCTGATGGCTAAAGTGTTGAGCACTTTTTCATGTGCTTTTCAGCCATTTGTAATCTTCTGCTGAGAATTCCCTTTTTAGTTCTGAACCCCATTTTTCATTTGGGTTATTAAGGGTTTTGGGCTCTAGTTTCTTGAGTTCTCTATATATTTTAGAGATTAATCCTCTGTCACTTGTAGGGTTGGTAAAAATCTTTTCCCATTCTGTAGGCTGTTGTTTTGTCTTATTGACTGTGTCCTTGGACTTACAAGAAGCTTAGCAGTTTCAGGAGGTCCCACTTATTGATTGTTGTTCTTAGTGTCTGTGCTACTGGTGTTTTATTTAGGAACTGGTCACCAGTGCCAATGCATTGGAGGGTATTTCCCACTTTCTTTTTTTATCATATTCAGTATAGCTGAATTTATGTTGAGGTCTTTGATCTACTTGGGTTTGAGGTTTGTGCAAGTTGATAGATTTGAATCTATTTTCATTTTTCTACATAATACCATCCAGTTATGCCAACACCATTTTTTGAAGATACTACTTTTTCTATTTATTTTTGGCCTCTTTGTCAAAAATCAGGTATTCATAGGTGTGTGGGTGAATGTTGGGGTTTTCAGTTCAATTCCATTGATCCACAAGTCTGTTTTCATGCCAGTATCAAGCTGTTTTATTACTGTAGCTCTATAGTATAATTTGAAGTGGGGGATGGTGATGCCTACTGAGATTCTTTTGTTGACCAAATTCTTTTTTTGGCAATCCTGGCTTTCCTGTTATTCTAAATCAAATTGAGTATTGTTTTTTTCAAGGTCTGTAAGAAATTGTGTTGGGATTTTGATGGGAATTGCATTGAATCTCTAGATTGCTTTTGGTAAGATTGCCAGTTTCACTATGTTGATCCTAACCCTATCCATCTCCTGTCCTTCTTTATGTCTTGTTACTACAAACATGATCTTGTGGGCTTCATAGTACAGGCCAGTAATTCTAGCACTGAGGAGGCTAAGTGAGGAGAATTGTGAGTTTAGTCTATCACAGGCTACAAATCAAGACACTATCCAAACAAAAAGTAGCACTATTATACAAAATATTTCCAATAAAATTTGTCTGATACATGATGGCTATGTTTAGAAAAAAAATTAAGATCTTCCAATTATGTGATTTAACCTTTTAATTTTTGTTTTTTGAATTGTTTTTAAGTCAGGTTTGTAACTACTCAAGACCTGGTCATCTCCATTTCACTCTGAGATCTCAATTTCTGTTTGTTGCTATGATTGAATTTTGTATATAACTGAATCTACTTGTGCCCCTTGCTTTTTCAAACTATTAATGGTCCTCAGTCCTTCCATTCTGTGTTCTTCATAGACACAGCTAAGGTATCTTCTCATTCCCAGATCTCTGTCTTCCTGGTTTTTTGGACACTGCTTTCTAGCAGTCACCTAAGATTCCACCTTCCCTGGTCCTCTCTCAGATTGAGGTAATTTGACAATCTCTGGCATCTCATCCACTGCCTTGAATTCACTCTTTTAATACTCTGTCTCTCCAGTGTTTACTCTACTATTGAGCAGGGAACCTATTACATGATCAGTCAGGAAATGAATCCCAAGAAATTTATGGGATGGGACTCAAATCCAAGTTCACAAACACACACACACACACACACACACACACACACACACACTATTCTATATACTATATACTATATACTATATACTATATGCTGTGGGATAATCTTTCTATGTGCCATGACAATGTGTTGCTACCAAGAGTTAATAAAAATGTTGTTCTGGACTATGGCAAAACTGGAGATATCCAGCTGGGAAATCCAAAAAAGATAGAGGGAGAAAAAGGCTATGTCAAGGTTGGAGCAGACACTGCAATCTGCCAGGGGAGCAAGATGTAATGGAACATAGGTAAGCCATGAGACATGTGGTGAAACTTAGGTTAATAGAACTGGGTTAATTCAAGATGAAAGTGATAGCTAACAAGACTGCCTGCAGGGCCAGTCATGATTGAGAAACTTTTGGCTGTGTGTGTGTGTGTGTGTGTGTGTGTGTGTGTGTGTATGTGGTTTAATCAGAAATATTTATTATTCTCTCTTAAGCAACACTTGTTATATGTGTCCTTTTATTCTCATAGTAATACATCAAATATTGTTATCAATAACTGACCATCTTTTGGTAATTGATATATAAATTTTGATACCAGAAATACATGGTCATTAAAATGATATGTGTTTCAGCCTTTTAGAATCAACAGCCCATTATGTTGCAGTAATTTTGTCTCCATAGAATTAGATTGATTCAAAGTTATTTAGAGGTGCATGATAATAGATTTGGAATCAACATAATAATTTTCCTTGAACAATTTGTTCACTAAGAACAGCTATTCAAGCTTGAAAAGCAGTAAAAGTTATGTTTGAGGACATAAGAGAATAAGAAGACTTATATGGCTGTTATTTCCAGGCAGACTTGAAGCCATTCAAAATGATCAGGTATGGACAAATGTTTCCTGCTTATGTATTTTCCCAAACAAGTGGAAAAAAGAAGTGGTTCCTGAGAGACTGAGAAACTAAGTATAAATCTTAAGCTAAATCAGAGAAAAAGCAGTTTCATTCCTCTCCAGGGGCAGAATATAACTTGCAGTTCATTTTTGATATCTAAAATAGGATTGGCTATAAATGGTCAAGACTTTCTATTAGAATCTAAAATAATCCACCCAAGAAGGAAAAGTAGTAGAAATATACCACTATCAATAAAGTTAACATGAAATTAAATTAATATAAAACATCCTAACCTAGTTCTTGACAGAAAAAGAATTCTAATTAGCATGTTTCTATATAGGTATAAAGAAGCCAGATTTAGTTTTTTAATCTACATTTTATTACAAACCATAAGCCAGAACATGCAGTAATTTGTAGCAGAAGAAGGTATCCACCAACAACTCAAAAAGTAGGTTCAGTTCCGAAGTCCGTTTTCGAAGTGGCCAGATTATCCCCAAAGCCACAAACCTAAGATGAACTAAAACTGAAGAAAAGCATGTCTGAGGTGCATTGAGGTGAACAATGGTGGCTGCTCACCTCCTGAACATCACTGAGTCTGTGTGGAGAGGAGTGGGCTTCTCCAAACAATCCTCTGTGGAGAGAGAGAAAACACTGCAATGTTTTTAGCAACCTACGAAGGTGGAAACATGTGCATTTTTGTAGCCTCAGGGCCTATATTAGTTTGAATTTGACTTATTCACAACACTGAGAAATTAGCTACAATTAATAGAAGAGTTATTTATCATTAGATAATAAGGAATAAGCATAGAAACACAGGCTAACTGCTCAGCATACATTGTGAATAGAAACTCTTTGCCAACATTTTTAAAAATTTACCAACTTAATTTTATGCCCTAGAATGAGAAATATCTGTTATTACATGACTAAGGAGAAAGCAAAACAAACAAGCAAACAAATATACAAAAACAAAAACCCTAAACCCTAAGACAGTATAGATTCTGTGATAAATCAGGCAAAACTAGATGTAGCCTCATTTTCTGAAAAAATACAAAAATATAAGAAGCAAAAAGATTTCTAATATTAGAAAGAAAGTAAGCAATATGATCTGGCAGGTGTGGCATTTCAGAATGCAGTACTTTAAAAGACATTTGAGTTATTGCAACAAGTTAATGCATGTGCAATTCAAGTTTCATAGAAAACAAAGGTAAAGAAAGAAAGCTAAGTACAATTATAATCTACAAATTTTCTAAAATTAATAAAAAGTATTAATACACAGATTCAGAACAGTAAGCAATTGTGACTGGCATACAGACAAAACAATCTTTAAGTAATATTACAAGTGCAAAAACCTTAAGAGAATATAGAACAGGAAAACACTATACATAAACAAAGAACTACCAACTGAAGTGTATACTAAATGTGAATAAACTAAACTTTGTGATGATACGATTTCAGCACACTTGAACAGGAGGAAAGTATCACTTGAATTACAGAGAAACAGCTTGTCCTCATATTAACTAATGCAACTTAGACTGTCGCTTTAAAGAAACAGTATTATTTCAGTAGGTTTTTGCAGAGCTAGTAAATAAACTAATCTTCCCGATGATACACTTTCAGCAGACTTGAATGTGAGGGAATATTCTTGTTTCCAGCACTTTAATGCACTAAGACCCTGAATCTTATTGAATCAAAACAACTCAACATGCTTGACTGAAGCCACAGACTCTGGCCCATTGTGAACTGCATATAGGTAAGAAACAATGTGAAGTGTAAATGCCCTCAGCACCAGATCTACTCAGGATGCAAAGTAAAACAGAGAAAAAAGAAAGAATATTAAAAATTAAAGTAATTGATGGTGAAGCTTCTTCAAAAGCAAAAGAAATAAAGAATTAGCAAGATAGTTTATAATAAGGTCTTCTCAGAATAACTTAATTTGATATGATCAAAAAAAGTTATGCACAGTATAAAATATCACAAACTGGGTCATTTATTTTCATACAATTGAAAAACATGTAGAAAATGAAGTGGCTATACTAAAGAGACAAAATTGAGAGAAAGAATATAGAACAGATCAATGAATGGAGGGGTAAACTACCTAAAGAATAAAAAATTTAATTTTAAAATTAGGCCAGTAGCCTACAGCTTTACATAACTTACAATCTCAGATAAAGTCCTAGGAGATCACACTTCAAAATAATCAAAGAGTGAGACAGTGTATTGGTCCTGACAATCAATTATAAAGATCATTGTAAGTGTGGTATATCTATGTCCTTGACGCAATGTCAGAGTAGAAAATTTAAAATACCAGAAGTAATGTTGCTCACAAAGGACTCACTATTCTGTTAATATGGGGTATAATTGTTCCACGAAGAAAGAATTGTCTTTTGAGAAACCTGTATGTATTAGTTATCAATATAGTAGAAATACTTACCAAAACTAACCTAAGAATAGTTATATGTAGAAATGTCCTACATCAGAAATGTTAAAATCTTCAAATGTAATTTCATAGATCAATACATAAGATAGAATCTCCATAAAAATGGGAGCAATAAATAACAATGCAGTGCCCACACTGGGAGATATGGACACAGTTTAGTCAGCAGATGGCAGATAGGAATACAGGAAAAGAGTACTTTTGTATTGAATTGTAGGAAGACAGCAAACAGCAATGTACACTTGTGTGGGGATGGGGCTCATTACTTTTTCTTCACTCATTTCTGAGGCATCCATTTCTGTCTCCCAGTCCCCACAACAGCAGAGATATTCTGATAAGGAGAGCTTCAGGCCAGCTCCACACATCTGAATTTCCTATGTCAATTTCCTGTGAAACATTAGATCCAAATTTTGTCCCTGCTCATCCCAAACTGCTTGTGAATGCAAAAGCATCTGACCTCATAGAGTATCAGTGGGTGAGACAGGCAGTGATTCAGGGTAAGAATTTATTTTATCAATTTATTAGTTTACTGATAACCTGCCTGATTGAGTTTGAGACAAGGGTCTAAAGTGGCCCAAGTTATTCTCAAGCAAGCTTTGTAGCCAAGGTGTGAGCTAGAATTTTGTTCCTCTTGACTCCATATTCCACATGACTGGATGACAGGTGTGAACCACCACAGTTGGCCTGTGAGACTGCATACAGGACAAGAGAAGTCCACAGCCCCTGCAGTGTAAGATGTGAGGGATTGAAACCCTGCCTCCTTTTTTGGTGGTAAAGGCACAGCCTAAGAAAAAATAACATCTTCCACAGAGAACATCTGCATTGACTGGCTCTGCTAGGGCAGGAATTTGTGTTTTTCACAGCAGATCTGAATAGTTTCTGGTATCAGAGCCTTCCAAAAGCAAATGGAGTGAATTGTTCCCGGGGACTGTTTCTCTTCACCTCATAGGAGGGATAGCCCCTCTATAGTCTCCAGTGAAAGCTGTCAGCTCTGTTGCCATGGTAACCACTCAGCTCTCCCATGGTTAAGTTAACCTGGGAAAAGGTAACATTTTAACCTTCTCTGACACAAATTGAAGCTCCTGGTTGTTCTCTCTCAGTAGGAAGTCTGATAAAGCAGTAGGAATCATGTTGTAGAGCAATTAAAGACACTGCTGCTTCACTGAAAGTTCATCATATAAGATTCTGCCTCCAGGGATGTGTGATGACAATGTGTGAAATGTGGGCATCTTGCAGTTCACTGACATGGACCTTCTCAAGAAGCACTTGCTGTGAATATGGAACTATTCAAATCATATCCAAGTGAACACATCTGAACACTCACCCAGGGAACTTGTGCATGTATCCATGCAGCCAAATGGTTTCCAGTTCTTTAGTTGGCAGTAAAGGCACCATCAGCAACAAGCATTAGTTCCTAGTAAAAGTAAATTCTGAGGTGACCTCTCCCACCATGATTACATTAAGATTCTCAGATTGTTGGAAGAAGAAAGTTGTAGGAGATGGTCAAAATTCCTTCTGACTTTTTGTGTAGCTTTGAATATAGTGGTTGGAATAAAAATGGAAAGTCAGATAGAATTAATTTAGTTGTATTTTAAATCAGCACTCAAATACTATAGTAGTAATAATAATGATGATGATGATAGTTATAACCAGTTGAGATGGCTTATACATGTAATCCAACACTTGTGGATAGGCTAATGGTCTGCATGGTAAAGCCAGTCTCAAACAGCATCAGTCAATATGTGTGTGTGTGATAGTATTAAAAATCAACTTGTAAAAATATACTGAGATATTATCGAGAGCAGATTAGCCTGTGGGCTTGTCAATGAGGATTATTTTGATTATTAGTTGATGTAACTGGCTCTTTATTTCACCGTTTTCTACACTGGGCTCTGAACTGTCTATGAGTGAAGCTAACAAGTGAGGTCAAGCAAGCAGGCAGCACTGGTGTCTATGCTTCTCAGTGCTTTTGATTGTGGCTGTGCTGACACTGGCTGCTTGAGCTTCTGCTTTGACTTACCTGACATGATAGACTAGAACCTGGAACCCCTTTACCACTAGTGTTGATCTCGTTTAGTGTTTCATTGCAACAGAAATGAAACCAGAAAGATGAGTTATGTTCTTTGCATGGTATCTATGACCACTTCCAGATATGAGTGACAATAACTATTGCTGATATTGACACAAGCTACTTATTGTAATATGATTCTTGTTCACATTCCTATATGTGCATATTATACCCAACAGATATGTGTAAATTATAACTATGCCTATATGCATTAGGTACTTTAAGCTATGCTGCCTATACTCCATTTTTAACTGCTTCTTCCTGGAAGCAGTTTGCTGATACTGTCACCCACTGTGTTAAGCATTGTTTTCATGGGTATTTAGCCCAACATTTTTTATATTTAGTTTGTGTATTCAGATATTTTTTCCCCATTTCTTTTAATCAGTAAGCGTCACTTTTCACCACCTTTTCTCAATTTCTGCCTGGATGGGATTATCATAAGTGTGTGAAATGCTGTATGTAATACTCATGTAATCTACTTCTGATCATATTTCACAAGGTCACCTAGGTATTTTACTAAAACTCAAATAGGGCTGTGTCATGTGCCTGTTTAAAATCCCATGCTCCTTCATCTCTGGTTTTATAAATTTCTAAGCTCTGGAGACTTCTATTTAAATGACACCATATTTAGGGATAGTAAAATGCACACATCAAATGAAAATTCTGCATAAATTTGTAATGAGGATGAATGTTCCTACCTCAGACTGTTGTGCTATGGCCAAATCTCTGTTCCTAACCCGAAATGTGAGGTGTCTCTGTCATTTCTAAGAACCTATGCAGATAATTTTGAAATCTCATTGTTGTAACAAATACATAGCATCCTGTCCTGGAATGACTTTAGGCTAAGGGAGTGGGTCATTTGTTCAACCTTTACATCATGAGAAAATGTCATTACTGTGCAATCTTTTCTTCTTTCTAAGAGGTTTTTGAGAGGCTCATGAAATGCACAAGGCGGGTGAGGAAACTGCCTGCATTTTATGAGTGTTAAACTGCTACTATGGGAAAAAAGACCCTTCAAAGGATACATTTACATGATGATCAGGAGAGTGCAATCAAAGGAAATGAGGACATGGTGTAAAGCCCAGACTCTTCAGAGAGACCACAAGGGACAGAGACCTTGGATGCAAGAGCAAGGTTTATTTCATTTTGTGGAGGGACTACAGCCAGGCAGGGAACTCCCCTCATTCGGCAGAGGGCAGGAGGAGAGTTCCAGTTATTCATATTATATTCATGAGTATAGGCAAAATTTGTAAACTATGGTTCGAGTTTGAGTTTTTAGGGAACAGGAGCTTTTTACAATTGATTTTTATCTTAGCTAATTTGCTGGTCAAACCTTTTATCAGCTGCCCCTGGGAAGGTGACACTCACTCTGGCTATTTTGTTGTTAATTAGTTACCACTAAGTGGTCTACTCTGGGGTAGTAGTATTCTTGGGTGGGCTATTTGGTTGTAAATTAGATGGCCACTTCCGATATTCTTGGGCCATTCTGTTGCAAATGAAATTGTCATCAGGTGGCTTCTTTGGTTAATCAATAGCCATAGAGGTCCCTACTATGAACTTCCTGCTTTCTTTGTGTAAGTTTCCAAAACTTGAAACTTAATTCAGGCAAAGTGGCCTGTTTTAATTTTTGGTCTCTTCAATGGCTGCTCCAAGGTGTGGCTGAGAAGGTTCTTATAGTAAATATGAGAGAGAGTACAGCCAGAGGCATCTGTAATTGTCCAGAGCAGAGAGAAAAATAAGTAGATTGAACATGGCCAGCAGACTGAACCACACCATAAGAGGAGAGAGAGGTGTCAGGTGGTATCTCAAAGTTGTTTTGATTTGCATTTCTCTGATGGCTAAAGATGATGAGACTTTTTCAAGTGCCTTTCAACCATTTGTAATTCTTCTGCTGAGAATTCCCTTTTTAGATCTGAACCCCATTTTTTGATTAGGTTATTCAAGGTTTTGGGCTCTAGATTCTTGAGTTGTTTATATATCTTAGAGATCAGTCCTCTATCATTTGTGGTGATAGGTGGTGAAGGATGGTGAAAATCTTTTCCCATTCTGTAGGCTGTCATTTATTCCTTTTGACAGTGTCCTTGGCTTTACAGAAGCTTCTCAGCTTCAGGAGATCCCACTTATTGATTGCTGATCTTAGTGTCTGTGCCACTGGTGTTATATTTAGGAAGTGGTCGCCTGTGCCAATTTGTAGAAGTGTATTTCCCACTTTCTTTTCTACCAAGTTCAAAGTGCCTGGGTTTATGTTGAGGTCTTTGATCCATTTGGATTTGAGTTTTGTGCAGGATGACAGGCTTGGATCCTCAAATATATCCTCAAATAACCCCCTGCTCCTATCCATACCTTTGCTTTTTATTAGGACAACCCAATGCCTTGAAAAGACAACTCCCATCAGACCCTAGTCCTTTAATTTTTTTCATATTTTACTTCCTCATTTGTTAATTGTTTTATTAGCTGTTTGATTTTTACAGTGTTCTGTACAACAATTTTATATATGTTCTTTTAAAAGATTCATTCCTGGATTTGTTTTTCATTCAAGATCCTCAGTATATTTCTTAAGGTATGAGTTTACTTATTAAGAAATGACTTCTATTCTCTTTAGGAAATTCTAAGTTCTACCATTTACTTTCTTCACATTTTACCAATGATGTTCTAATATCCATTTCTGAAAACTGAAGAGATTTTTAATCTCTGGGTCAATGTCTACTACATTTCCTCTTTTCATTCAACTTATTATTGTGTCCAGAAGTTCTCAAATGAAAAGAAAACAGTAGTTATAAATATGAAAGACTGAGTCTGGGGCAATGATTCAGTGGATAAAATGCTTGTCATGCCTGAATGAGGACCTGAATTCAAATACATAAAACCTACATAGCCAGTGTGTGATTGTAGTCCCCAGGAGCTTTGGGCCAATGAGCCTGATGTCTAAACAATTTAGTCAATTCTTACTGCACTGAACTGTTAAACTCCCCCAATTTAGTTGAACCAGTACAAAAGCTTATTAAAAGTTTAGGCTTACATATATATAGGTCTAAGCCCCTATATAAACTTATTGATCACAATTCTACACATACACGCATTTGACATTAAATTATCCTTTCTGACCTAATACCTGATCTTAAAAGGACTATTTATAGCCCCAAGCCATCACAATACATGAAAAACAACATATTTTACTCACCTAGTTGCCTCAGAAGACTGGGACTACTGAATTAATAGCACTTTTCCATGGTTGCTAAATGTCTAATGAATTAGACTATCAAACTGGAACTATGAACTTTGAAAATAGTAAATACTCTGCTGATGATGTATTTGATCTTTTAAATAAAAAAGTGCTTATTGTTAGATTAAAAAAAAAAGAAAATAGCAAATAATGACTGGAAATTTCTCATTACCCATAACAATGTAGGGTTTGAAGTTCTAGCACATGAAAAGCTTAAGATATAATATTAATGAAAAATATGTATTCTATCTGGAAATATATCTCTTAAAATTAGAGTACGCTTAAATATTTAAAATGTGCTTCTGAAAATTTGCATATATGTTCAAAGCAAATTTTAATAGTATAAAGAAAATTAAATTATTTTGCTGTTGTTTATCTTGTTCTGTTTTTCCATAACAGACTGCACTCAGCCAGTCATTTAGTTATTCATTAGGATATTACAGCAGTATGGCTTGTGGCCAGACAGTATGTAATATTTTAATTTAATTTTAAAAATTTTGTTACATTGTATGAAGAAAATAGAATTGTAGCATGTGGGAAAATAAATGCCAATTATTAAAATAATTATTTCTTGCTAATTGGAAAATCTTCCAAGCTATGAAGCAAAGGCTTGCCTACATAATTTTACTTTGATCTGACATTTACACTGATATACAACTATATCTCTTCAGAGTTGCTGATATGTAAGCAAGTAAGTAATTTGCTCATAATCACGGTATTATGTTCTTGATATGCATACAATTAAAATGAAAATAAAAATTAAATCTTTAAAATATTGATGTGATATATGTGACACGTGACAAGAACTCTTTGCTACAGTATTATTATTCTCCTAAACACATACACACTATACCAGAATTTATTATTACCTCAAAAGTCACTGTAGACTAACATTCTGAGGTATAGGTACATTTCTAATTAACGCTAAAGTTAAGAAACCAAAGCACAGTGAACTTGTTGAAATCTTCAAGATCATCTAGTAATAAAATCAGATAAGACATAAAAATCACTGCATAAACTAATTTAATTTTAAATGTAAATTAAGCACTTTCCACTGTTCTTGTCATTATCATTACAACTCTTCAGTCAAGCTCCTGCTAGAACAAAACTATTGAGAATGTGTGTGTCCCATTCTTTACTCGATGCCTGTGCATATTTTACTTCCATAGTTACTATTTATAATTATTTTGGATGTTCAAACAACCCAAAGCATCACTGACTCTTTTGAAAAGTGAGGTTTAAACTGAAGTTTCTTTTTAACAAACAGAATCAAACATTCTCTGGAGGGAAGAAAATGAAGAGTCTGCAAGGATTTGGCCATTGCTGACACTTCCATGATGGAGCAGAGCCAGAAGACATGGCTGCTATTAGACTGAATCTTCAGGAGAAAGTATCCTATGCTTGCTGTTACAGTGTTCTAGCCTGGAGGCATCAATGTAAACAATTTTTATAGTAAAGATTAATTCAAGTTATTTGAGCTGTTCAAAGTTCTCATAGTCTGCTGGGTAACAAAAGAAAGTCAGAAATGTAGGGAAAAAAGTCAGAACAGTAGTCAGAAATTATATTCCTTAGTGTTTATGGTTAAGTAAAGTGAATAGATAAACACAATCCTGCAGCAGTCTGCCTGTGTAAGCTTTTGATTAGCTCTGGGATGCAGAGGCCTGGCTTCAGTGCTAATGGAAGGGTGGAGGAACACAATTGGGCTTCAGGGGCAACAATTCAGGATGTGTCTGTGGTGTTCTAGTAAATGCCATAGATGGGATGTTTAGAAAATGAACATTTATATAGTTTTGGGACTAGAGAATTCCAAAATGAAGGCAGCAGCAGGCTTGGAATGTGCTGAGAAAAACTTATCAATTTGAGTATACCTGGCTACTTATGTTCCCACATGACAAAAGATCACATCTGTCCTGGCTCTTGGTATCTCTAATCCCATGACAAAGGGACTGAATTAACTCTTTGAACAAATCAACTATCACCTCCTCCTCTCTTCCGCCTGGGATGCAGTTGAGTATTTTGAGAACACTCAAAGAAGCAGCCTACCCAGCATATCCATTATAAACTCTACCTGTGATAAGGATATCTTTTATACTATGGAATCGTCACAAGGAAGCATTCTTCAGTAACTATTTAGTTAAATGACATTTATTCAAAGAAAACCGACTAGACTTATGAGGGAGGCTAAGTGCAGCCTGAGAAAGAATGGCAGAAGGAGGGCTAACATACTTTTTGACCTTAGATCTCCTACTATTGATGGGAAGCTCTAGAAAAATACACATATTCTTACAACCAAAGATCCTTACATAATGGGTCATGTAAAAAGTAACTGAGTATATGCCCAATATACTGGATACAATATATCCAGTATTGCTGGATCCTTGGGGAGATTGCTTCCCAGTTTTCTGAGAAACTGCCATACTGTATTCCACAGTCATTGAACAAGCTTACACTCCCACCAACAATAGAGGAGTGTTTCCTTTGCTCTGCATCCTCTCCAGTATAGGCTGTCATTACCTTAATGATGCACATTCTCACCCCAAAAGCATTGGCTCAACTATGTTCATAGCAGCATTATTCATAACAGCAAGAACGTGGAAACAACCTAGATGCCCCTCAACTGAAGAATAGATTAACAAACTGTGGTACATCTACACAATGGAGTACTACTCAGCAGTAAGAAAAAATGGCATCCAAAAATTTGCAGGCAATAGGATGGATTTGAAGAATATCCTCCAGAGCAAGGTCTCACAAACCCAGAAAGATAAGCAGGGGATGTACTCACTCATTAGTAGACTTTAAACAAAAAGCAAAGAACACCCAAGCTGGAAACCACAACCACTGAACAGCTTGGGATCTGAAACATTGTGGACTGGCACCTTGGAGCCCATTCCTCCAGAGGAACACCTGAGCCAGTCTTGATATTGGGATGAGGAGATCAGACATGCCTGGAATGGATGTCAACCTAGTGAGATAACAAACCTCCGATGGTTCTTGTTTCTGTATTGGAATAAGATACCTGATTCCTGCTACTACCCCATCATATAGCACAGGTATTAGTTCTATTAATGTCTTCAATATCCAAAATAATAAGGAGCAGCTTCAGGTATGTTGACAGACTAAGCCATCTTTTTGGATGGTTATGTCCTGTCTGAACTGTTCCTTTTAAAATATGTCTAGGCATTAGTTCCAGGAAATGTAGAAGGCATTTTCTTTTATCTTGTTCATGCTCTGTGCAAAGCTTGATAACTTTAGATTTTTAAGATTGTGGCTGCTTTCTTTATATCCAATGATTTGTGGACCATCTCAATATGTTTTATGTACTACTTACAAAAAATAACATAAAATATGGAATCCAATTCCACAAACCCATTTGAAGGATTACAGTAAGTCTGTTGATAATTTCCATCACTTACTCCTGAAGGAAGTATATTGTTCTCTGAAACAATTATCTTTTATATTGCAAGTAAAGAGATAAGGCATTGTGTCCATGTCAACTAATATATTTTTAATCAGATGACAGTAAAAATCTGAAGTGCATCCTAGATCTCAGGAACTTTTATTTAGATAAGGTGACCAAGGTGCCAACATCCCATCCTGTAATGTTGATAAGGAAAAGAAAACCTCCACAGCATTTGCTTCCAAGGATAAGCTTATGCCCTTATTCCTGGTGCCTCTGCACTATCACTTTGAACAGAATGACTTATGTACTATGATCACAGAGACCTGTTTTTTTTGTTTTTTTTTTTTTTTTTTTTTTTTTTTTTTTTTTTTTTTTTTTTTTTTAAAACACTTTTATTTATTTATTTGCCTTGGTGTTTGCCTGGAACTGAAACTACAGACAGTTGTGAGCTGCCATGTGGGTGCTGGGAATCGAACCCGGGTCCTCTAGAAGAGCAGACGGTGCTCTTAACCGCTGAGCCATCTCTCCAGCCCCCAGAGACCTGTTTTTTATTAATGTGTCTCAAAGTCACATTATATTTTATATTAGCTGGTACACTAAAATATGTAAAATACTGCAAACTAAATTCATAGATCAACTTTCCCTTCAGTATTTTTTCTAACATTCTGTCATGTTATTATTGTCCTATATTATATTATTGTTCCATTCAATAGGATGTAGAGGAGATTACAGGTCAGAGTCGGAGCAAAAATGGTTAAATATAAGCTCTTGTTTTGCTCTTTAATTAGAAGAATGTCATCACAGATAGACAAAAGTGACTCCACAAAGGTGAAATGGGGTGTGATCAAATAGGCTTATAGAAGAGAAAACATTCCTTTACATGAAGATGTGAAATTTAGTACTATATTCAGAAAAAAAGGAACATGGACAATAGAAAGGCGATTATTGAGTTATAGTAAAGGTGAATCATACGCCTTGAAGATCATTTAAATTAAATTTCTCTTCAATATGGTATTTAGTATCTTAAAATCCTGGGTAGTGTAGTGCATTTTGAGATTTAGCATTGTGAGGTTTCACTTGTTTGTTGGTATAAACAGATAAACATTCAACAACAATCAGACTTCAGATTCTAAAATTTGGTATTTTTTCCCAGTTAGAAATTTTCATTTTATAGAAATCTCTTATGCTGGAGCCCACTCATTCAATGGCAAATGAGTTTTGGTTTGAATATGAGTTGACTCCCTTAAATTATGCTGGGTTCAGTCCCCCAAATCACACAACAATGGCAATAAAAGGTGAAAACTTAATCGAACTTTGATATTCAGAGGTGATGCACAGGAAAGTTAATGAGAAAAGGCCATGAGATTGGATTAAGTTATTAACACTCACACCCTGACAGAGGGAAATGTGTGTTCTGAAGTGATGTAAGACTCCCCGGTGGAGTACTCTCCAGAGTCAAGCCAGGGATTAGCTTCTAGATTCCAAAACTGTAAACTAAATAACAACTTTTTAAATAAAGTTCACCAGTTTGGATTGTGGGTTATAATATTAAATACACACAGCCAAAATACCCTCCTATATTGCTAAATGGAGATGTCAGGGGAATTAGACAAGTATTTTTATTCCCACTCATGTCCAACAGACCCCTGCACTCCCATTTTACTACAGTATTGTTCTCAGTATCCCACAAAAAGAAAAAAAGTCCGTGTGTGCATCTACTAATAAGTGACTTTAGATATCATGATATGTATACACAATGGAATACTACTGAGTCATAAAAGGAAGGCAGTATTGTCATTTGAAACATGATGGCGTAACTACAGAAATTGTTAAGAGAAACAGGTCAGAAACAGACAGTATAGATATAAATGCTCTCCCTCATATTTGGGATCTAAAAGGTTGGTCTCAATAAAGTTGCAAGTAGGATGGTTGTTACTACAATGTAGTGATATATAGAGAGAAGTGATGGCTTATAGAGGATATCAAGTTGTAATAATAGAATTTAAACTCATTGCTGTACTCTTGCACAGGATATAGAGAACTAACAAATCATTAAGTTAGAATAAAGGAATTTGAAAGTTTTTTACCATAAAGAAGTGACAGATATTTAAGGAGAAACATGTGTGACCTCATATAAATAGTATAAACAGTGTTGCATATCATAACATTTTCTGAGGCCAGTCCTAATATTATTTCTTTTGCTATGACAAATATTCCTATGAATAGCAGCATAGGGGAGGAAAGGGTTACTGCCCATCATTTTGGAATGCCAGGTAGGCAGGACCTTGAGACAAAAGGTCATACCACATCCACAGTAAAAACAGAGAAAAGCAAATGCATGCACACGTGCCACCTGTTTTCTTGGCTGCCAAGCTTTCTTCGATGCTTTTTGAGTTCCAGGGTCTAGAGAGCAATGCCACACAAAGTCAGATGGGTCAAGGAAAAATCAAAAGAGTTCTCCACAGACTAGCCCACAACCAATACAATCTAGAAAATTCCTCAATTGAGACATTTTTTTCTACATAATTATAGGTTGTTTCAGTTTGGCCTTTAAAACTAACCATCACAGTATAGTACTAGTATGTAAAATGTGGTGTTTATTTATATTATGTAAAAATTAACCTTGAAGAGACAGTTTTTTTTTTTTCTTCCAAAAGCTTTCTACAGAGGGGACATTATGCCATTGTTGGTATATTTCCTTCAGTCAGATACTAATGTCTTAGTCAATCATTTATTTACTGTGACAGGTTAACTAAGAAGGATACTTTAAAGAGGAGGTGGCTTTATTTTAGTATTTGGGGCATGTAATCTGTTTTACGGACTGTATTGTATGATGCTTTGTGGCATAGCTTTGTGGTAGAATAGGTGACTCATCGCCTGGCAACTGAAAAGATGAGAGAGAATGAAGAGAGAGGGGGAGAGAGAGAGAGAGAAATCTGAATATTGTATGAGAAATAAATTTCTCAACCATATGACCCATCTTTCAGCTAGAAAAAAAAAACCCAAAACACATATTTTAACAGACAATTTCCCCAACTTTAAAGGTTTAATCTTAGCACATAAAAATAAATCAGTCACTTATGGAAGGAAAACATTTCAAAGCCAATTTCTACTGGATAAAAGTGAGAGAAGATGTAGATCTGTCAGAACAAGGGAAAAGATTGTGACTATTGTGAAGAAAGGGCATTTGATGACTGTTTTTATAGAACTTTTATGTGTGATTGTATGGTCCCTCAGAACTGTGAACATATCAACTAAAACTTATTTAGGTAGTAGAAACATATCAAAAAAGCCATATATAATCTCAAACGCAGCAGAAATCTTTTTAACATCAAAAATGTGAGAGAATCAGTATGTTGCTAAGAGAGAGATCACATAGTTTCTTTCTTACACTAATCCAGCCCCCAGGTGAATTGTGGAATGCAACACTTTAAAATGTTTGGAAGGAAAGCTAACACTATGCACCTCAATTATTTGATATGTTCTGCTTACATGCCAGGAAAACAACATGTTAAAAGACTTCTCATTTAATTTCACCAAGTACTGAGGACTCTCACACCCTCAGCATTACTTTGTGGGTTGAGTACTTAAGTGTAAAGAAATAAAGCAAACTTTTTTTAAATATATCTTTCCATCTTTAATATTAATACAGAAAACAAGTATGGAGAAATATAACTTGAAGTTTGAACTAGAAATATAACATGAAACATAACAAGTAATTAACTTGTTTGGAGCATGGAAAAGATGCTAAAAATAACAATGTGTCCAGAGATAGCTCTGCTTGTCTGTGGAGATCAGCATAGGATCCTAACTGATCAGTTAAGCTCAATTTTCAACTGAAAATGATGCTTTACTAGATTATATCTTTTTCACAACTTTATATAATTACTCTGCACTTTTATGAAGAAAGCTTCAAATATTAATATTGGAGCATTGTTTTTATGTTTCTGAAAAAAAATCATATATGATGATACAATTAATCCTGTGTTTTGTGTCTGGTGTTTGAATGTACTTTTCTGCTATAAATAATATTTAGAGAAATAACAAATTTATGGGAGCAGTCAAGACTACAAAATGTGCCTCAGAAACTTAGAACTCAGAAAGTTAGTACAATACCATGTACCCTTCTTCTTGAAACAATTGACCCCACTCACTGTGTGGTAGAAAGACTTCTGAGTTCATGTTTCCTGTGGATCCTACATTATATTTCTGTTGATGGTATCGTCTTAGACTCGGTTTTCCTCATCCTTCTTCCGCATCTTAAACTCTTACCAATGATTTGATTTTGCTTTCAGCCAAGGATGGCTCCCTACCCATTTGTTTTTTGTATTTCCAGGGAGAAATAATTTTTCTGTGATAACAGAGACATTATCCATCTGCAGTTTGAAAGAGATACAACTCTAATTTTACTTGTATGTGATTATTTGTTTAAATTAGATTGTAAATTGCACATGGAAAGAAGAAAATGTCCTTTGCTTCTGTAGAGAATTCATCTGTATTTTTATTCTCAAAACATCATTTATTCCCATGTCTTTCCAATCAGTTTCTTTGTCTAAATATAGTTTCTTATTACACAGGGAGGTGAAATATATCAGTTAAATAGATTGGATTCATTATGATGTTTTCAGTTATAATGTTTAAATCATAATTGTCAGCCTGAAATATATTATGCAGTCAGAATTTGCAAAGTGAAAGACTTAAAAATTCTCTGAGTGTGTATTAGCATCTGCAGACTCCAAGAACATTTATATTTCCTTGATATTACAAAATTCAGCATATAAAGAACCTATAATTCAGTTCTACTGAGTAATAAGGCTATTTTATATCTATTTATTTTCAATAATCATTCTAAACTTTATCTTCCACAGGGGACACTTTTGCTCAAAATGCTTGTGCAAAGACATGAACAGAATCTTGACTCATAATGACATGTAAATTGGGATGAAACAATGTTTGGCTGTACAGAGAGCATCTGTGTGGAACAAAAATCCTTAGTCTGTGTGTCAGCTTTAGCCAGAGTTAGAACCCAGAACACCCTAACCCTAACCTTCCTGGAGAGGCATATTATTTGCTATTGTAGCATAATCCTTAATGTCTTTCTTGGTGGATTGCAGATATAAAAAATTAATGAGCAAATATTTTCATATGTTGTTCTTTCCTCAAAACATATGAATTATTTACTCTTTTTACTCTAACAAAACCTGATCAAAGTGACTTAAGAAAGGAAGCATTTAGTTTGCCTTATAGGTACAATGAAGGTGCATCCCATCATGGTAGATAAGTCTTGACAGGAACAAGAAAAAGCTAGCTAGTCACATTGTATCCATAATGTGGATAATGGGTGGGTTGTGCTTCACACAGAAGCTGAGGAGCTGTCTCATGGCCCTGGTTCTGATGGCAGAAGTCACCTTCTGACCTCTGACCTCTCATCTGTGCTTCCTTGCTGCTGTTATGCCAGTCGTTATCTGTGCAGACTGTGCTCCCTACAGAAGATGAGTCTTATACCTCTGAGCTTTATGCACAGGACCAAGGGACCCAGCTGTTCCCCTGCTGCTCATTTCCCAGCTGTGTCCTGGGCAGGCAGTGCTGCTCCAGCAGCAGCAGAGTGGCTGTTCAGGGCCCAGGTTCAGGTTGTGTAATTCCTGATTTCCTAAATTCAGATTTTCGAACTAGCTTAAGTGACAATTCTCATTGGTTCTTTAAATGTGATATCTTCTAGTTTTGATATAATAAATTTATTTGGTATTTTCGTCTGTATATTTCCTGACACTATGTTGTAAACAGATAACCAAATTGAGCTGATTGTATTGTAGGTGGGAGCTTTAAAGTTAGTGTATTTCTCAGGGACCAGGAAGACCCAGCAAGATGGAGCCCTCTAGTATGAAAAAAAAAGAAAAAAAAAAAGTGGAGAACTGCATATTTAATAAGCAGTCTAGTGTGTGACAATTTGTCATAGCAGACTGAATAGACTAATGTAGCTGTAATGACATATATATTTAACTTAATTTAGTTTAACTTGGTTAATGATATCTGTAAAGACAAATAACTGCATTAGATCCCAAGTTTTAGGAAGAAGTTTGTGTATAGGAGGAAGATATACAAATAGAGTCTGTGTCTGCATTTGATCACCTATCATTGTTAGACCTGACAATTGGCACTGTAGATATACATATAAGTAAATGGAGATTAATAAGATTAGTAAATGAATGTTAGTGTATTCTATTATTTTAAAATGCTATATTAAAACTAACAATCTTAATGTATTTATTTCACTTTAAAGTATTTTTGTTGAGGCACCATTATGTGTTTTTTTTTTTATTAAAAGTAGATATTTTATATTCTGATTATGGTTTTTCTTCCCTAACTCCTTCTAGCTTCTCTCCACTTCTCCACGTACCTAAATCCACATCATTTCTTGCTCTCTCTCTTTCTCTCTCATTAGAAAAACATAAACATCTAAAAGAGGGAGGGGGCGTAAGTAGGGCAAAACAAAGGGACAGGTGAAAAATGAGCCAAAGAAAAAGTCCCAGAAACACATATCGATAGATGCAGTATTTTACACGTTTTACACACAGAAATCCCATAAAAATTCAGAACCACAAACTATAATGTAAAAAGGGAAAAAACCTACTATTCACAACACTGTTAGACAAAAAATAAAAAAACCTTCCAAAATTTTGTGCTAGCTATCTACTTGTGTGCATGGGACTTACTCTTTTTTATTTGTCTACCTGTTTGTTTTTTGAGATATGGTTTCTCTGTATAATCTCAGTTATTCTGGATATTACTCTGTAAATTGGGCTGGCCTCAAACTCACAGAGATCTGCCTGCCTTTGCCTCCCTAGTGCTGTAATTAAAGGCATGTGCCACCACCACCAGGCTTATGGGCTCTACTCTTAAGTATAGTTTGTATACACACTGAAACTCCATTGGAGAAAATTATTTTTTTATGGTTGATTATCACTTGTAGATAGATTCTTGGTTAGAAATGGGGGCTAGTATCCATTTCCTCTTACAATGCAGGGATCTCATCCGGGTTTGACTTGTTCAGGATCTGTGTATACTGTCATAGCCTCTGTGAGTTCATATGCACATCTGTCCTATTGTGTCTAAAAGGTCTTAATTCCTTAATTCCTTTTACCCCATTAGCTCTCAATCTTTCCAACTCTTCTTCCTCAGTTTCTTGAGCCCCAAGGAAAGAGACTTGATAAAGACATCACATTTAGTTCTGAGTGTTCCAAACTCTTTTACTCTCTACACATTATCCATCTGTAGATCTCTGTATTTGTGCCCATCTACTGCCAGAGGAAACTTCTCTGATGAATGTAGCAGAATATCCATAGGGGTCATTTTATTGCTATGTTCCTTTATTAGAAAACCTTTTAGTTGTCTTCTTGGTCTTTGGCCTATCCAGTCTTAAAGCATAATAATTTAGAGATGTGTTGAAAGGTGGACATTTATAAATTCATAAATAAAATATTACTCTTCTATGAAAATGTTAACATTCTCTCTGCTGTTTGAGTAATATAAAGCATTTATGAAACAAATGCAGATACATTCAACTTTCTTTTTTTTTTTTTTTTTTTTTAAGACTTTGTTTATTTATTTGTCTTGGTGTTTACCTGGAACTGGAACTACAGACAGTTGTTAGCTGCCATGTGGGTGCTGGGAATCGAACCCGGGTCCTCTGGAAGAGCAGACGGAGCTCTTAACCGCTGAGCCATCTCTCCAGCCCCACATTCAACTTTCTCTGAGTTGGTCTTTTAATAGAATCTGAAGATTGGATTGTGATATCATTTAATATTGTGTCATGCCTTATAGGGCTTACTTCACTAAGATATAGTGAACTTAGAATCATAATATAAAATATTCATTAGAAAAACAGTGAAAACTTCTCTACACTTACTTGAACATATTCTAGTCATTGAAAGATATTACTGCTGATTTATCTTACCAGGAAAGATGCTATATTAGTAAAATAACTAATTGATTTTCTTGAAAAATTACCTAAAGATTTTTTTCTTGTAATGAACTGTAATTGTTCTTTATTTCCAGAGGCTTTGGGAGATACGGTTTCTTCCATTACAAAACTGTAATTGTCCTCATGAATTACAATCAGCATGATATATTCCTGAAGTGAAGCAGATATGAGCATATATAATGAACATTGCTGCCCCAAGGGAAGAGTATTTGTCAGGTCATAACAGCACTTGAATTTAGATAACAGCCAAAAATGAGTCAATGACATTGCTCATAGGAATGTTTTCAGACTAATTCAACAATAATATAAGTGTATATGTATTTTAACCTACCACTGCGATGGTATGACACATCCTTTCCCATTAAAACTACTTGTGAGTTATATAACCACCCAGTTTAAATATGTAAACATTTGGAAATTAACACATATGTCATTTCAGCTCTGTAGACACTTGACTGAGTGAGACAGTCAATATTTTTGTAAGCTTATCTCTAACTTGCACACACATCCTCACATGTATCCATTGTATTTTAGAAACATATATGGCTATGGGGAAAGTTTCTTAATTTGATGTCATTTGTGTAATTTTTACATGTCAAACTATTGCAAATCCACTGTATTTATATTTATTTTAATTGAATTCTGGTGGGTTTGTTCTTCACTCTGTCACCAACTGCATTAGTAAAAGAGATTAAGAATCTCAACTATTTTTTTAATTATGGATGTACATATATTTATGTTCTTTATTATCATATCTGATCTAAATGGTGGATTAATTAATTATTTCAGTATAGTGGTATATAAAGAGGTACAATTTGTGACTTAGAATTTCCTCCATGTTTTTTCTTCATTCATTTTATACTTGAAATTTATTTCATAAGGATAAACAGAAAACTTTTTCTGCTAGACCATTGACTCATTTTCCTTAGCAAACATTCTAAAGTTGAACTAGCCCTGTTTATGATTTAATATTTCTCTTGTAGATTTTTAAATCATGCTCAAAAATTTAGTTACAAATATAAGATTAAAGAAACTAGAGCCCAAAACCATGAATAACCCAATCAAAAAAAAATGGGATTCAGAACTAAAAAGGGAATTATCAGCAGAAGAATTGCAAATGGCTGAAAGGCACTTGAAAAAGTACTCAACATCTTTAGCCACTAGTGAAATCAAATCAAAACAACTTTGAGATACCACCTTATACTTGTCAGATTGGCTAGGATAAAAGACACAGATGACAGCAGCCTATGCTGGAGAGGATGCAGAGCAAGGGAAACATTCCTCCATTGTTGGTGGGAGTGTAAGCTTGTTCAGCCACTCTGGAATGCAGTATGGAGGTTTCTCAGAAAACTGAGACTCCATCTCCCTAAGGTTCCAGAAATACTACTACTGTGCATATACCCTAAAGATGCACATTCACACTCCAAAGGCATTAGCTCAACTATGTTCATAGCAGCATTATTCATAATAGCAAGAACCTGGAAACAACCTAGATGCCCCTCTACTGAAAAATGGATTAACGATCTTTGGTACATCTATACAATGGAGTACTACTGTGCAGTAAGAAAAAATGATATCCTAAAATTTGCAGGCAAATAGATGTATTTGGAGAATATCCTTCTGACCAAGGTATCACAAACCAAGAAAGATATGCAGGAGATGTACTCACTCATGAGTGGACCCTAAACAAAAAAGCAAAAAGAAAAGCATGTCCAAGCTACAATCTATAAACACTGAACAGCTTGGGATCTAAAAGACCTTGGACTGCCACCTTGGATCCCTCTCCCTCCAGAGGAAAACCTGACCCAATCTTGATGTTGGGGAGAGGAAAGAGGATCTGTCAGGATGGTTGTTGAACTAAGCCAATTTGGGACCTTGGGACCTCCTGCCCTTGCTGAGGAGATAAAAAGATGTGGAGAAGAGAGAGTGACTGGAAGGCATGGAAGGGGGAAGGGAGTTTGAACAAGGATATACACAGATAAAATATGTTAGTTTATTCATAATAAAAAAAGAAGAAAATTAAAAACAAACATAAAATTCCCAATGAAATTAATATTTGCTATTTTTTTGTTCAACATTATTTAAAATTACCTTTGCCCTTCTATTTTTAAAGTCATTTTCTGTCTCTTGGCATAAGATATTATTTATTGGACCAGGTGCTGTCTGTAGAGCATGTACCCACCCACTCTGTAGCAGACAGAAATAAACTCTGACTGCCACGGTTTCACCAACCCCCTCTGCTGTTAAGGGAATTTGCATGGCAACCCTCCTCCAACTGAGCAAACAGACAAGGACAGAGAACTCTGAAAGACAGATGCAGATTCTGCCCAAAGGTGAGGTGGGTCCAGCAGGTGCCAGCACCTGAATCCCTGACAGGGAAAATTGTGTTCGGGTCGGGTTCCGGTTCTGGTTCCGTGACCAGGGACTGTCTGTAGAGAATGTCCCCATGCACTCTGTAGCAGACAGAGATAAACTCTGACTGCCACTGTTCCCCCAGCTGCTTCTGAGGGAATTTGCAATGACACCCCGACTCCAACTGCTCAAACAGAGAAGGATTGAAGACTGGAAATTCAGTCCCCTGCCCAGAGGTAGAGATTGAACAGATCTTTGTTCAGAGGTGACAGGAGACACACAAGCCCGAGTACCACAACTGACCAGGAACCAGGTAATCGTAAACCACTGAAGCCATGGGCGTCAGACACCAGTGCAAAAATTTACATAATAATTTAAAGAACAACAAAGTAACTCCAGAAGAAAGAGGCAATCCTACAATTACAAGAGCTGAACTGAGCAATGAAGAGGAAACAGAAGGAAGCAACACCAAAAATTCCTTTATGATGATCATCGAAGCTCTCAAAGAAGATATGAAAAATTGTCTTAAAGAAATAGAAGAAAATACAAACAAAAAATTGGAAGTGATGAACAAATCTATGAAAGAAAACCAAGAAAAAGTAAACCAAAAAATTAAAGAAACATGCCAGGAACTAAAAGCTGAAATAGAAGCAATAAAAAAGGCACAAAATGAGGCAAAGATGGAAACTGAAAACCTGAAGAAAACAAGCATAACAAACAGAGTTCAAGAGATGGAAGATAGAATCTCTGAAGTGGAAGGAAGACTCAGTAGCTCAAATAGATATATCAGTCAAAGAAAATGCTAAAACCAAAAAAGCCATAGCTCAAAATGTTCAGGAAATCTGGGACACCATGAAAAGACCTAATTTGAGAATAATAGGAATAGATGAAGGAGAAGAATACCAGCTCAAAGGCACAGATAATGTTTTCAATAAAATCACAGAAGAAAACTTCCCTAACCTGAACACGGAAATGCCTATAAAGATACAAGAAGCTTACAGAACACCAAATAGATATGAACCCCCCAAAAAAGTAGCATGCCACATTATAATCAAGTGACAAAACATACAGAACAAAGAAAAAATTTTAAGAGCTGCAAAAGAAAAGGGCCAACTTACATACAAAGGCAGACCTATTAGAACAAGACCTGACTATTCAATGGAAATGATGAAAGCTAGAAGGGCTGGGTCAGAAATTATACAGCCACTAAAAGAGCATGGCTGCCAAACTAGAATACTATGCCCTGAAAAATTATCAATCACCATAGATGGAGTAAACAAGATATTTCATGACAAAGTCAGACTGAAAGAATATCTATCTACCAATCCAGCGCTACAGAGATTATTAGAGGGAAAACTCCAAGCTCTGGACCCCAGATACACCCATGAAACCACAAACAATCAATAATTCCACAGAAGAATACTCCAGAGAAAGGAAATACAAACAAGTTACCATCAAATATGGAAGGAAATATCAATCCATGGTCACTAATTTCCCTTAATGTCAATAGTCTCAACTCTCCTATAAAATGTCACACACTAACAAGATGGATACAACAACAAAAGCCATCCTTCTATTGCCTACAAGAAACACACCTCAACCGCAAAGACAGACACAGGCTTAGAGTAAAGGGTTGGGAAAAGATTTTCCAGTCAAATAGTCCTAAAAACAAGCTGGGGTTGACATCCTAATATTTAACAAAGTAGACTTTAAGCTAAAAGCAATTAAAAGGGATCAAGATGGTCATTACTTATTCATCACAGGAAAAATTGGTCAAGAGGAGATTTCAATCTTGAATATTTATGCCTCTAATATAAGGGCATCTACTTATGTAAAAGAAACACTGCTAAAGCTTGAATCCCACATCAATTCTTACACCCTAATAGTGGGAGACTTCAATACCCCACTTTCAACCCTGGATAGGTCAACCATACAGAGACTCAACAGAGAAATAAGGAGTCTAAAAGAGATTATGATGCAAATGAATTTAATAGATATCTACAGAAGCTTTCACCCAAATGCAAAGGAATATACATATTTCTCAGCTCCTCATGGAACTTTCTCCAAAATTGACCACATAATTGGTCATAAAGCAAATATCAACAGATACAAAAAAATGGAAATAATCCCTTGTAACATATCGGACCACCAGGGCCTAAAATTAGAGTTCAACAACATCAAAAATTAAAGAAAGCCTACCAACTCATGGAAACTAAACATCATTCACCTGAGCTATCTCTGGGTCACGGAAGAAATTAAGAAAGAAATCAAAGTTTTCCTCGAATTTAATGAAAAAGAATCTACAACATATCCAATCTTGTGGGACACAATGAAAGCAGTCTTAAGAGGAAAATTCATAGCGCTAGATGCCTACATGAAAAACCTAGGGAAATCCCACACAAGAGACCTAACAGCTCAGCTGAAAGCCTTAGAAAAATTAGAAGGGAACTCACCAAGAAGGAGTAGACAGCAGGAAATAATCTAACATAGAGCTGAAATCAATACAATTGAAACAAAAAGAACAATACAAAGAATCAATGAATCTAAGAGTTGCTTCTTTGAGAAAGTTAACAAGATACATAAACTCTTAGCCAAACTAATCAAAACAGAGAGAGTGTTCAAATCAACAAAATCAGAAATGAAAAGTGGGACATAACAACAGACCTCCAGGAAATCCAGAGAATTATCAGATCATATTTTGAAAATCTGTATTTCACAAAAATGGAAAACCTAGAAGAAATGGACAGCTTTCTGGACAGGTATCATCTACCAAAATTAAATGTATATCAGATTAATAACCTAAACAGGCCTATAACCCTTAAGGAAACTGAAGCTGTCATTAAAAGACTCCCCAAAAATAAAAGCCCTGGTCCAGATGATTTCAGTGCTGAATTCTACCAGACATTCAAAGAAGAATTACTACCATTACTCCTCAAACTATTTCACACAGTAGAAACTGAAGAAATATTGCCAAATTCCTTTCATGAGGCCCCAATTACCCTAATACCCAAGCCACTCAAAGACACAACAAAGAAGGAGAATTACAAACCAATTTCCCTCATGAATATTGATGCAAAATTTCTCAACAAAATTTTTGCAAACCGTATACAACAATGTATAAAAAATATCATCCACCATGACCAAGTAGGCTTCATCCCAGAAATGCAGGGCTAGTTTAACATACAAAAACTATAAACATAATCCATCATATAAACAAACTAAAGGAACAAAATCCCATGATCATATACTTAGATGCTGAAAAAGCCTTTGACAAAATCCAACACTCCTTTATGATTAAAGCCCTGGAGAGATCAGGAATACAGAGAGAATACCTAAATATAATAAAGGTAATTTACAAGAAGCCGACAGCCAGTATCAAACTTAATGGAGAAAAACTCAAAGCAATCCCACTAAAGTCAGGAACTACACAAGGATGTCCTCTCTCCCCTTATCTATTCAATATAGTTCTTGAAGTTTTAGCTAAAGCAATAAGGGAACAAAAAGAGATTAGGGGGATACAAATTGGAAAAGAAGAAGTGAAGCTATCTCTATTTGCAGATGATATGATTGTATACATAAGTGACCCACAAAATTCTTCCAAGGAACTGCTACAGCTGATAAGCATCTTCAGCAATGTAGCAGGATACAAGATTAACTCAAAGAAATCAGTAGCCCTGCTATACACTAAAGATATATGCCTGAGGAATGAAGCTATCTTTATTTGTAGATGATATGACTGTATACATAAGTGACACACAAAATTATTCCAAGAAACTGCTATGGCTGTTAAACACCTTCAGCAATGTAGCAGGATACAAAATTAACTCAAAGAAATCAGTAGCCCTTCTACACACTAAAGATAGAAGAGCTGAAAAAGAAATAAGGGAAACATTATCCTTCATAATAGCTGCACATAGTATTAAATACCTTGGAGTAACTATAACCAAAGAAGTAACAGACCTATTTGACAAAAATTTTAAATCACTGAGGAAAGAAATTGAAGAGGATATCAGAAAATGGAAAGCTCTCCCATGCTCTTGGATAGGTAGGATCAACATAGTATAAATGGCAATTCTACCAAAGGCAATCTACGGATTCAATGCACTGCCCATCAAAATCCCAACACAATACTTTTTGGACCTTGAAAGAACATTACTCAGTTTCATTTGGAACAACAGGAAAGCCAGGATTGCCAAAAGAATTTTACTCAACAAAAGAACCTCAGGATAGACATGGAGAATATTCTTCTGAGGGAGGTATCACAAACTCAGAAAGGTAAGTAGGGGATGTACTCACTCATTAGTGGACTCTAAACAAACAAGAAAAAAAGTAAAGCATGCCCAAGCTGCAAACCACAACCACTGAACAGCTTGGGATCAGAAACACCTTGGACTGACTCCTTGGATCCCAGTCCCCCTAGAGGAACACCTGACTCACTCTTGAGGGAGGGGGGAGAAAACTGGATCTGCCAGGAGTGGAGACTGAACTGAGCAATATTGGCTCAGTGGGACCATGGGACTGTCTGCTGCCTGCCCAGGGAGGGTATGGGGAGCTGTGGAGAAGAAAGAATGACCTGATGTGGCGGTAGGGGGAAAGGACCTTGAATAAGGAAATACAAGGATAGAAAGTGTGACTTCTTTGAAAAAATAAATTACAAAAAGATATTATTTATTAAATAAAATGTTATTACCAGCATTTGATGCTTAATATGTAGTGGTTTATAAACAATTTTGATTACTATAACCCTCATGAAAGCATGTTTCTTGAAAACATTATCCGTATTGAAAGAAGGGTATGTTTCTCAAAACTTACTCTAAACTTTGTACCTTCAAGACTTCATATTCTACAGGCACAGAAAAGTTTTTTCTTGTTCATGACAATATGAACTTAGAGAAGTTCAGACTCCACAATGGATTGTGTATGAGTTATGAGGCCAAACTAACTGTAAAAATTTTGAGGAGAATTTCTCAGCTTCAGGTTTCACTAAACTATATACTCTTCAATTCTTATCTCTATGGTTTAATTAAGCATCCAAACTCAATACCTAGGAAATCCAAATAGCAGTTTTAAACATAGATGAATTTTAGATTTGTTGTTTTAGGAATTTATTTTGAACTAGATGAGGTCTTAAATATGGAACTCCATGGATAATATCATTGACTCACACAGGAGGTCTTCAAGCTAACCAAGATGCTCCACCTTACTCTGATACATCCTACTCAACATGACACAAGAAATCCTCTCTTCAGCTTGACAACTACTGGCACAATGTGCTTGACTTGATAGGTCTTAGAAACATGCCAGATACATTTTGCGTTTTATAAATTGCCTAGTCTGTAGGAATTTGGACTTGGACAGAAGTAACACTGGAAATTAATGAGATTTCAGTAACGACTACTGTAGACTGATAAAATAAATACAACAAACCTATAGCAAGACCCATAAAATTTATTATATATTAGTTATACATTTATGACCTTCCTACATAACTTCACAGGAAATAATGCCATACATTATTCTATTTAATAAGCCTTTCACCTGGAAGTCTTTATTTACCATATGTTTTCATTTTTTTACAGTTTTTAATGTCTAATATAGCAAACTTACCTCCTTTATAAGTGTTAATAGAAAATACCACTTTATTGTCTATTGATAATCTCTTTATTTCTCAAAATCTATAGGCTTACTTTTACCTTCTTCACAGCAATTGTTGCAATTCTACTTTTCAACAACTATAATTGAATTTTCTTCTGTGGTCCAGCTACATATTTCATTGACCTTTTTAACTTATTCCATAGTAACTTTTGAATTATCATGCATAATGGCCAGACATAGTGCAAGTATGTGTGAATGTGTGCCTGTGTGTGTGTATTTCAGGAAATTTGATACTAATTTTCTAGGGAGAAGTCAGTGGATTCAAGGTATGCAAAAAAGCCCTGACCACCTCAAGAAAGGTTCCTTATGATGATGACACACCTGTAATTAATGTGTGACATCTCAATTGCCCTTTATTGTACAAGTGTGCAGATTATTGGCCTTCTGTGATGTGTCTTTCCATCTCACTCAGTTACCAGCAAAACCAGCACAGCCTGTGTTTACTATCTGTATTGAGTTGATGCAGTATTTTAGTCCCCTGCCACCCAGTTCTTATCTACAGATCAGCTTCACTAGACTTTCAGAAATTACTCTGGTCAGTAAGAAACCAATGGCTTTTGCTTTTTTTTCCCTCTGATTCTGTACATGTATCCAAAGAGAAAATTTTGTCCATACCATCCTGACCTTTATAATCTAGCCCTGATTATTACCTGCTATTATGTTTCATTTTATTCATGTTCACTATAAAAGATCCATCTGATTTTTACAAAGAGAATTAGAATCAGTATAATCATTGAAGAATGAAAGAGAGACAGCCCACTAATGAATATTTCTCCATGGGCATTTTTGCAAACTATGATGTAACACAATTTGTCCTAATATAGATAAACCATGTTTTCTTTGCAAAGTAGAGTACTGCTTTAGACCTCCAAACACTTTACATAGAAATTAGATTTGAGGGCAGGAGCTACAGAAATTACCTGTGAGTAGATGAGACTTGACCAGAAATGTCTTCATGTCAGGTAAGAAATTTAAAAAAAATCATGTGCCAAGAAAACAGTTTTCCTTCATCCCTTGTATATGTCCCCCCAACACTTAGTAGTGGGGATAGGCTGAGAATCTGTAGAACTTGTTATTTGTTTATTTATTCATTCATTTATTTATTTATCTATTTATTTTTATAGAGTGAAGACTTTTTTTTATCCATGTATCTCCTTGTTCCAATTCTCTTCCCTCTCCTGACACTTCCCAGTGGGCTTCAGCCTCCCTCCTTTCCAGTCTCATCCCCTCCCAAGAAAGGGCAAGGTGTCCCAAGGTAGATTAGCTCAAAATCCACTCCAGGCAAGTCTAATTTCCTCATCCTAATATCCAGACTGGGTTACTTGTTTCTCTTGAGGGAATGGGCTCTAAGGTGCCAGTCTATGCACAAAAACACAGTCTGAACCCTCCCCTTGAGGCTCCACATACTGCTCATGTCAGTGGACAGTTGTCTGTCCTTGGAGGGCTTAGTTCCTTTTCCACATGTTTCTGAGATGGCTGTTTTTGATTTAGTGAGCTCCCCAGAGCTCCAGCCAGCCATCACTGTGATAATTTTTCTCATAGTTCCTATCCTCTTATAGGATTTCCATATAGGGTTTCCTCCTGTGCTATCAGCTGTGGTACATCTATACAACAGAGTACGTTTCAGCAGTAAAAAAAAAAAAAATGATATCCTAAAATTCACAAGCAAATCGATGGATTTGGAGAATATCCTCCTGAGGGAGGCATCACAAAACCAGAAAGATAAGCAAAGGATGTACTTACTCATTAGTGGACTTTAAACAAAAAGCAAAGAACACCCAAGCTGAAAACCACAACCACTTAATAGCTTGGGATCTGAAGGAACTAAAGAGAAACATCCAGGGAGTCCCCTAATAAGAGAAAATAGAAATCTCCTCAACTATTTGGAAGCATAAAGTGTTGCAACCAAGAAGAGGTGGATACAAATCACAAGAGAAGGAGATAATTGAGTGAGAGAATTATCAAGGAGGGAGAGGGAAAAAAAAGAGATGGAAATCTTAAAAGAGAAAGCCAGTGTGGGGTTGGATAAAGACCAGGTGCTAGAGAAACCTCTAAGAATTAACAGGATGTCCCTGCCTAGGTCTCCAACCAATAGTGAAAGTGTTGCCTAAATGGGACTTCCCCCATAGTCAAATGAATAATCACCACAAGTGCCATCACAAAACTTACATCCAACAATGAGTAGAGAGGCAAGGATAAATGGTTGTATGTGTTCTTAAATTAGTGAATAAATGAAGGAAATAGAAGTCACAGATTTGCTTTTTTTAAAAAAAAATACAGCAGTTATATTCTTTAATTGAACCTCAGTCTCACAGCTGGGGAAGATTTCTGATGCCTCTTTTCTTTATTTTTCTGGATTCGATGTCTTTTTTCCCACACAATTATCTGTTTTTTATAATGAAGAGCAAGTTTTTAAGGGTGAGGCTGCTTCTACCAATACTAGTCTTGGAATTGAAGACCTTTTAAAAATGTTGAACTTGGCCAGTATCTGTCTTTTTTGATAATACATTACAAATACAATCTCTTGAAAACCTGGGTTTAATGAATTATGTTTTTCCCCCACTGAGCAAAGTACATATTCACAAATCCAACTGAGTCTTTGTTAAGAGTAATTCAAGACATCTTTCTTGAAATTCTCAGTTCTATTATTTAAGAGATAATGTTACAAGACATAATATGGTGACATATTGTATATTTAATAACAATAGCTTGAAGTATTGGAGGATGGAGCCACCCATAGATCATGGAGCAGTGACCCATGCTTTTAATTCCAGAGGCAGAGGTCTTCTGTGAAACTCTGTGAGAGTCAGGTTACCACCTTTAATCCTAGCACTAGAAATGTTGAATGAGGAAGTGACATAGCTGGGCAAAGTAAGAACAGCGAAGAGTTTAGCTTTGGTTGGATTCCCTTTCAGCTGAGGACTCAGAGGTATTCAGATTTATGATTGAGGAGACAGGACCTATGCTTTTTAGTCTGAGAAACTGACTAGGTGAGAACTGGCTTGGCTCTGTGGACGACTCTGTCTTCTGATATTTCATACTATTTTTATTAGATATACAATATATCATTACAACATAATATTTACAAGCTTTAGATAGAGTAATTTCCATGTGTGACATGTACATAAATCTAATGTGGCACAGGTCATTTTTCGATTGTGTTCTTCTCATACAATATGTTAAAGTCATTTTTTTATGACTGTACCATGAATTCTATTTTAATTTACAGGTTCTCCATCAATTTTGACATGGACAAGAAGATACATTTTAAGTCATTAAATATCTGACATATTTTCAATTATCAGTTATTTTAGTAATTGATTTTCTACTTTGTTATGAATAATTAGAATTTCATAAGCTTTTTCAATTGGTGCCATATCTTGTCTATTGTTAATAGGGACAACAGGTATTATTTTGATATCCTCATTTCCTGCATTTGAGTGTTTTCAATACTAGAATTTCTAGAAAAATGGGGCTGGAGAGATAACACGATGGTTAAAAGTACCTGCTTTGCCATTATGAGAACCAGAGTTTAGATCCTGGCACCTGGAAAGAAAGCAAAGAGTGTAGCTTCAACTCTAAGGGACATTGAGACAAGTACATCTGGGGCTTGTTCACTTTCAGACTAGAAAATAACAACAACAAAAAACCACACACACACACACACACACACTCGAAAGCAAACAACAACAGCAACAACAAACTCCAGCGCCTGATTCAGGGAGAGACCATGATTGGGAGAATCAATTGAAATAGAGTATAAGAAAATAAAATACTAGACAACTGCCTGCCTCTGGCTTCCACCTGCACATAAGCATAGAAAATACATGAACACACACTTATACAGACATACACATAAATAAATAAGTATGCAATTATTCTGTAAGAGAGAATTACTAAAAAAGTATAAGTAACAGTTACATTTAAAAGAAATTACAACTTATTTTATTCTATGGTCTTACTAAGTGGCATTGACACCAATACTTTAAAATACTTCTATTTCAAGACTCTTTTTGTACCAATGATATGTTTTAAAGGAAGGGAGTTTGAACAAGGGAATACATGGATAAAAAATGAGACTTTGTTAAAAAAAAATTGATTGTATTGGTGGTAGTCATTTTGCTTGGTGCATGGTGTCACCCATGGTGGATTGTATTTATATTTCTTTTTTGGTTAAAGAGACTAAATATGAAAATTTGAGTGTCCTGCATTTCCTGTATAAAATAGGTCTGTGTAAATCATTTGTCTATTTTCTAAAGGGATTTTAAAATATTTTTGGTTAATTGATTATTTCAATTTTAAAATGATTTCATATAAACTCTTCAACAGATCTAAAAATTGCATTTTTTTTTTATTTTATAGGCTGTCTCCTGTGCCTGTTACTGTCCTGACAAGGCAAATATTTTTTACTTAGTTGTAATTCAGTTTGTCAAGAAGTTTCATTTCTTGCCTAAAATTTCCAGTTTTTATTATAAATAATTTTAGACAAATATGGATCATTTTCTCTAAATTTTGTTGCAGTAGGTAAGGAGTAGGGAAAGTGGATGGTCAAAGTTTCATCAGTGAATTAAAAGTTACAGTTAGAAAGTTTAAGTTGGTTTTCGGGTGTAGAATGTTGCAGCTGAGCCATCATGATAGGTCTGTGCATTTCAAAATAGATGAGACAGTGTTTCTTATGAAGAAATTACTTATTTTTAATTATATGCATACATATGTATGTATATATGTATATATGAGTGCAGGTACCTACAGGTCCAGGAGAGGGTATTAAATCCTGTAGAAATTGAGTTTCAGGCCAATGTGAGCTACCCAATGTGAGTTTGGGAAACCAGGTCACCAGAAAGAGCATCAAAGCTCTTAATCATTGATTCATCTTCCAGCCCCACACAGCTGGTTGTAAATATTCAAGACAAGGAAATGTATAGTGGGCTCTGTCCCTTCTACTGGTATAATAGAAAGCTGATTGGCCATAAGGCCAACAGGAAGTGTGGGTGAGGCTACCAAACTAATAAACCTCTGGAAAAAGGAAGAGCGGAGCAGAGATTCCAGCAGAGATTCCAGAGAGACAACCAGTCAATACTTCAGAAGACACAAAGAAAAGAAGACAAACAGCCATGCTGCTCTGAGAAAAGGTACCAAGACACATTAAAGAAAATAGTTTGAGTTAAGATGAAAGAGCTAGCTAGCAATATGTCTGAGCCATAGGTCAATCAGCATGAAATTAATATAGCTATATTAATATAATTAATATAATTATTATTTGGGGCTAAGATGCACTGGGGCTGCTAGTGGGTCCAAACCTTGGGGTTAGGCTCAAAAGGTTAGGCCAAAAAACTAATATTACAGAAATGATAAAGTGAAATTAGATATATAATAAATAATTTTATATTTCTATTTAAATGGCATATACAAATATGTGAATATCATACTGTATTATATATGTGTTTATATACATAAATATGTATGTGTATGAATATATACATATATGTATATATATAAAATGTTAATTAAAATAAGATTAATTTTAGAAGGACAACATAGTAAATTACCAAGTAAATTCATAACCACCCCTTTTGTTCTCCCTTGGTGTTTCAATGACTTATATATAGCTTATTTCTTATGTTAAAATTAAAATATTTTTAGACATGTTTGAATTAAAAAAAAATTTGATCTCAGAGAAGAATTGCATCTTACAAATTTAAATTCTTTTTTGTAGATTCTGCTTTCATACTTTCAATCAGGCTTGGGAGGCTTTTTTCTCAAAAAAATAATTATGCTATAATAAAGGCATCGATTTGATTTTTTTGTGTTATCACTTATATAGTCTAGTATTTCTACAGCCATTGTTAAAAAATTATAACATTTCATTGCTAGTTGGTGCTTAAAATTTTATCTTCTCCTTACCTGTGCCTTCATCAGAAGATGGAGACATGTCTTGTCACAGAGATAGAGGAGAAGGCTCTGTCTTTACCTCTTTCCCTCACATCAGCTAGTATTTGCTGTCTGTAGGGATATGGCTCTAGAGCATCTTAAGACTCATCCTTTGGCTTTATCCTGCTAGTCACTTTCCTGGGTTCTATGAATAGTACCATCAGAATTTCTTACAAAAGATGCAGAAATCTCCCCTACCTTGGGTGTGAATGGTCAAGATGTTCTAAGTTTATTTTGTCCTTCTCTCATGCCATTTCTGCTTCCCAATTAGAGCAGCAAACATTTGATCTGTTTGTTCCCCACCCCTCTCGTATTATTATTCCTCAGAATTCTTCTAAGAATTATAAATTTTCTCATATTTACTTATTATTCCATGACTACCATTTACTCTCAGAGGCCCTCATTTTTGTAGCATTTTATAATAAATCAAAGTGTTAGGAAGCACAGCTGTCAAATGGCTATAGAGGTGACAGATACAAAGGGGTGAAGTAGCCCACCTGACCACAAAGGTGATAGAAAGCAGGCAAGAGGTCAAAGTCTAGATCTGGAAACATAGGACCATGCTGCAGGAGATATGAAGACTCCTAAAGTGCATTTGGGTAACTGAATTGAAGAGATGACACATTAACCCTCGAAAATGAACAGGAAGCCTTAATTCTGCAGGTGACATCTGTCAAGACTCTGACATTTCTGCCATTATTGAGATCTCTTGCCTCCAGGGACCCACAGGCTCTGCATCTCTCTAGACCAAGAACACTCATGCAAATCACCCACTTAAAATGAGGCAGCAAACTTTCCCCCTTGTGTTCACATGAAATTTGAAGAAATTTAAGTAGCAGTGTGTAGCATAATCAGAGCTTTGGCTGTCTGAGCAGCTAAGAGTTCTTCACAGCTATAATGAGTTTTTAACATTCTCCTTCCATTGTTATTTGCCTAGCTTGTCCTATATTAGCAGTTCTTTAGCCAACATTATAAAGGCCTGGAAGGGGCAGGGTAGAAATCCTATCCAAATACTTTTGCCAAATACATGTGGCAAAAGTATTTCTGGAATGAATTCAAAGGTTTTGTCATCATGCTTCCATGATACTCTACCTATTATAATAATGAAAAGTATCTTAACACCTATTTTCAGGAGAAATTTATGCCAAAGTAAAACACTGGTAGAAATGGGTTTTATTTTTAATTCCTGAAGTAAAAATTTTAATAATGATTTTCTCTTTAGTAAAGACAATTATAATCAATGCATAATAAAAAGAAGTCATAGAACAATTAATTGGCTATAGATAGCATGAAGTGTGTAAAAAGTTAACTGTTATTAGGATTGATTAACTAGACAAAACCACATTTGCTTTATTTTGCCTAGAATCCTTGTTATTCATTGCTTAAAGCATACGGACGTGCAGTCATCAAGGCAGCTGTGTGGAAAAGCTACTAATATGTCAGAGAACAATGCCTAAAAGCAAGATGAAAGCCTGAAACAGTTGTATGGAAATTGTTTCTAAGTACTGCTCTTTTGAGGAAGTATATGATAGTTTCAATGAGAAACATCATCTGTAGTCTCAGGCATATGAGTACTTAATTCTCAGTTGGTGGCCCTGCTTTTGGAGGTTTATGTGGTATAAGTGTGCTGAAGACAAGTATCAATGGAAATGGGCTTTGAGAGCTTTGCACCTCTCCCAATTCACTCTCTGCCACATATTTGCCATACAAGATGGGAGATTTCAGGTTCATGTTCCTACTACCATGCCTGCTACTTGCTGCCATGCTTCTCTGCAAGGATGAGCTTTCCCTCTGGAACAAGACTAACTTTCTTTTATATGTTGTTTGTTCATAACATTGTATCACACACAGACAAAAAGTGACAAGAACAGGGGGATGGGAATCAATCTTCTGGAGAGGGAATATCACCTGTCACATCATTGGTAAAGGCAAAATATAGCCAGGCAGGAAGGGACAAGGTGTCTATGGATAAAGGCCAGACTGGAACTCATGAAATAAGCTAAAACCCTAAGGGCCAAGATAAAATTGTCAGTTGTACCTTAGAGAGAATAGAACCTTAGGCACAGGATATCATTCCCATGTCTTTCTGTCCATCTCCATTTATTATCACTCAAATTTGATAAACTATTAAACCAAATGATGTGTTTGCCCACCTATCCTCTTCATCATTGCCTTATGCCTAACACAGTTGGCTAGGTCCATGCCCTGTATCAGCAGAATTTCTCGACCATTACGGCTTAAAGAACTCAAAACATATAGTTTCATCCTTTCTTTTATAAATCCCTTAAAAATAATAACATTTTCTCTGGTGAGCATGAAAAGAACTAAGAGAAATTGGAACTGTGAATGAGACTTCAGTATAAGTAGTTGGCTACAAAAAAAAATTAGGTATTGTAAACATTACTTTTAATTCTAAGTAGTGCTGTTAGTTACCTAAACCTTACACAATTCATTTCTTGAAACTCCCCAATACACACTGAATGAGGTTGGAAACATGTTCTATTCTAGAGACAGTGAAGAGTTTTATCACTTTGTCTTAGACCTTAGGAAACCAAATACTCTTGGTATCATGTATAATATTTTGAACTTGTTTTAATTTACTAGGACTGTGACAATTGCATAGTAACACTGTGCATTAATGTTAGGTTGTGCTGCAGTTGAAAACTGTGAAGTGGGTTCTCAATGTTGCTGTACTCTTCATCTAATAATGTCTGACAATCTAGGTTGCTGTACTCCTCAGCACGGCTTGATGGAGGTTTCAGTCCTTTTCTCTCTGTTGGTTTATTTGGCAATATGCTCTTGTATAGTGTAAATATTTATCCCTCTTAATGGTTTAATAAAATGTTTATTGGCCAGAAGGCAGACAACAAGTATGGATGGGACTATCAGACCAAAAAAAATCACTGGGAGGAAAAAGAGCAGAGCAGAGATATCAGGCAGACTCAATGAAAATAAAAACAAAAATGCTGCTCTGAAAAATGGAACAACACTTGGGCTAATCATAGGATATTTTAACAGTAATAGTTAGTAATATGTCTGATCCACAGGCCAAATAGCATGTAACTAATATAAAACTATGTGATTATTTGGGACTGTTGGTCTAGATCTCTGGGTTAAGCCAGGCCAGAAACTTTTAGTATAATACTCATTTTTATTTTTTTGAGAGACCAGACAAACAAGACCATATTTTTGAGGTTCCTAGTACTTTTTAAATTAATTACTCCATTTAGTCTTGGTATATAATAGATTAGGGATGCTAGGGACATAGCCAAATTTGGTGATAATATTTGGGACAAAGCAATAAAGTGTAATAAGATATCAGTCTAAGGAAGGATACATGCTCAAGGTCTTCAGCTGTGGGTTGGACAAAAAGAGCTGGGACTATGGAATAAGTAGACAGCAGTCATTGGGAATGTGTTTGTGATGGGAGCAGCCTTCTGCAAGCTCATGAGAACTCTAATAGTATCTGTGGGAACAGGTATGAGTTCCCAGGGTGAAGCAAGAGGAAAGAAATAAAGTTCTCATAGTAATGTACTATGTTTTCAGAAATGTGAACTTCAAGTTAATGAATCCACAGTATAAAAATTGATTCAATGATTCATTGAAATGGTAATTCAGGTGTCAACATGATAGTCTGATGACTAAAACATGAACAAAAGACTTTTTAAAACACACAAAATTATCTTCCCTTTTTAAAAAATGAAAGAGATATATTAAAATATTCCTCATTGTCTTTAAAAATGCTATTGAATACAGAAAGAAGTGTTTTACATCAGAGCAATTTGAGCACATTGTTTAAGTTTGTGAGGGGCAAAAATTAGAGAATCGCCAGAGAGCTTTATGCTTGTGCATATCTGAAGCTGCTTGGGCTCCAACACTCACAAAGGCTGGGAACTCTTCTTCTCTGTGTTGGTACTAGCAACCCTATGCAGCTGTTCTGAACATCAGATCCTGGAAGAGTTTCTTATCTCTATTATCTGACCCTGACACATTATATATTAAACTGATCTCTTAACACTGGTAGCTGTGTGTGTGTGTGTGTGTGTGTGTGTGTGTGTGTGTGTGTGTGCGCGCGCGCGTGCACGTGCGTATAGTGTCAGAAGAGCATATTGTATCACCTGGAGTTGAGTTCATAGGTGTTGTAACTCTAACTTTACTCTGGAAAATCAGCATCTGTTCTTAAAGGCTGAGCACTTTTCTAAACCAAAATGTTTAAACTTCAGTGTTTCATTTGATTAGTTTTAATTAGTGCATAAAAACAAACCAATATAAACCAATCATGAATTTATATGACATATCTATCACTCCAGATTGACTCTTTGAGTTTCTACCCAACTCTTGTCCTTCTGTGTCCCTATATAAACTCGATGCTAGCTCTGCATGTTCCAAAGCTTTCTTTTGAATATGCATTTACAACTAAAAGCATGATAACATATCTAATAATCTATGGATGAGACAGAATAATAATTAGCACATTTCATAAAAGAAATTGTAAAATGTTAAGTTAGAAGAGAGAAAAGTGTAAAAAATGAAAATAAGTTAAATTACAGAATTCAATGTATAACCTCTCTGTCTAGAAAAAAATCTATTATATATTAGAATTTAAGACATTTATTTAGTCTTCAGTTATTAACTATTGCATAGATTGTCTACATGAGCTCCAAACTATTGATGTATTTTTGGAGTATGTTAAATCAATAAGAATGATATTAGAATAATGCTCTACTTAGAAATTTGGAGTTCAGAGAAGACAGAAGCTTCAGAAGACAAAAGACAACTCTTCATTTCTGAGAACTCACCAAATTGGAAGGCTGTAGAAATAGCTCAGTAGTTAAGCACTTGCCTATTTTGCAGAGGCCTTGAGTTCAGTTCTCAGAATCAATGTTAAGTAACTCTCTAAATCTTGTAACACCAGCTCTGTGGGATCTGATATCTTCTCTTTACCTTAGTGCACACCTACACTCACATGCACAAGAAGGCAAAGAGGTGAACACATAATTACATATCTTTTAAAAATAAGAACTACCGAAATCAATGGTTTAGGGAAAATAATCTTAGTAAATCTTGAAATTACTGAGAATAGTTTTCAGCTATCTTCTGCATAACGTTTGCATTTTTAAGCCAATGTTAGTTTGGATAAGAATTTGGTGTCTCAACAATGTGTGTGTGTGTGTGTTTGTCTTACTCTCATAGGTCTAGTGGCATTTCTCATTTTGATTTTATATTGTATATACAGATTGTACTTAGTTGTTCACATTTGCACTCCATTTCAAAAAAATAACCACAGCACCTTGAGAAAAAAATACATTGAGTCTAGAAAGCAATCTGTCTGGTATTTTATCCAGTGTTTTCCCGTCATGCACTATGGAAATTCTCACCAAATGAGCTTTACAGAGGCAGATAGGTATGTGATTAAATTACTACAAGGCACAATTTGACTATTAGCTCAGTAAACTTGAAATTCTATTTCTGATAGTGTTATACAAGAAGCTCGAGGCAGAAGCTGAAAAATAGGGGGCCATTAAAAAACGCTGTTAGAACTCTTGCTCTCCACCCCTACTAGCTTACTCAACTAGATGTTTTTTCTCTCTCTCTCTCTTTTTTTTTTTTACATATTCCAGACTCATCTGTTATAGCATTTTAGTTTAAAATGTGTTATATTCATTTATGGTGTGAAATATTTGTTTCATGATGCAAAGATATATTGAATTCTTTTATGTTGCACCTGTTTAATTTTGTAAAGCTGTGCTACTTTGCCACTCTGAAACACCTAATTGGTCTAATAAAGAGATAAATGGACAATGGCTAGTCAGAGAGAGTATGTGGGGCTGAGTTGCAAAAAGAAAAGAATTGCAGGAGAGACCAAGGAGCAAAACAGGAGAAGGCGAGAGGGATGACAGGGACAGCCAGCCATGGAGAGGAAGGGAAGAAAGATACAGAGATTAAAATGTAAGCCCAGAGGCAAAATGTACTTAAAGAGAAATGGAATAATTTAAGTTAGAAAGCCTGGCTAGAAACAAGTCAAGCTAAGGCTAGGCATTCTTAAGTAAGAATAAGTCTTCATATATTTAAAACTTGGCATTGGGCCCAAAAACATAAAGAACAAACAAAAAGAAAAATGAAGAAAGTCAATACAAGGAAACCAAACCAAACAAAAACAAAAACAAACCAACTATATCCATCTGCCTAGGATAGCCCCATGATTGGGTGCTGGGCCCTCTTACATCAATCAGCAAATCTTTCCCTTTCCTTTTCCCTTTCCCTTCTCTTTCCCCCTTCCCATTTCTTTCTTTTCCCTTCTCTTTTCTTCCATTCCATTCCTTCCACTCTCCCCTTTCCTTTCCCTCTGCTCTCCTCCCCTCTCCCTCTCCTTTCCCCCCTCCCCTTCCCCTCCTGTCCCCCCTCCACTTTCCACTCCCCCTTTTCTCCTTCCCTTTCCTCCCTTCTTTTTACTTTGTATTCCAAGACAGGGTTTCTCTGTGTAGCCCAGCCTGTCCTAAATTGCTTTCTGTAGACCAGGCTGTCCTTAAGCTCAGAGATCTGCCTCTGCCACCTCATCCAGGAATTAAAGGCATGTGCCACCACTGATAGGCAATAGAGACAGATTTTAATTTGAGGTTACCTCTTTTAAAGTTAATTTAGGGTGCTGTCTGCAGAATCCCAGCGCACTCTGGAGCAGGGGCAGGTAAACTCTGCCTGTCACCACATCCACAGCTCCTGCTGAGGGAATTTGCAAGGCTACCCACCACGACCTCGAACTGAGTGAACCAACAACTGCAGGGGTCTCTGAAAGACAGAATCAGACCCTGACCAGAGAGGTGACAGGAGACACACAAACCCAAGTGTCACAACTGACCAGGACCCATCTAACCGTGAACCACTGAAGTCATGGGCAAACGTCAGTGCAAAAAATTACATAATAATACAAAGGACAACATGGTAACTCCAGAAGAGAGTGGCGATCTTACAAATACAAGATCTGAACTGAGCAATGAAGAGGAAACAGAAGGAAGCAACACCAAAAATTCCTTTTTGATGATCATCGAAGCTCTAAAAGAAGATATGAAAAAAAGCCTTAAAGAAATAGAAGAAAATACAAACAAAAAAT
>PVIH01014180.1:0-55004 GCA_004025045.1 Sigmodon hispidus | reverse complement strand
TGGATGGGGGGGGCATTGCGACATCCAGGACCTATGGCAATGGGGTGAGGGTGGGGATGGAGATGCCTACCAAATCCCCACCGCTGCCAGACAGTAGCAGTTCCTTCACCGTGAGGTTGAATCTGGAGGGCGAACCAACCTGCTCCTCCGGGTACAGCGTGTCTGTGCTCCACATGTCTGTCAGGTGGGGAGGAGACAGAGAAGACATCAGATGCCCAGTCCCCAGCAAGTCTTGAACCTCGGCCTCAAAAACGGAAGCCTTTATGTCCTATTAAGATGGGGCTTCAGGCTGGAGAGATGGCTCAGAGATTAAGATCACTGGCTGTTCTTCCAGAAGTCCTGAGTTCAATTTCCAGTAACCACATGGTGACTCATAACCATCTATGATGAGATCTGGTGCCCTCTTGTGGTGTGTGGACAGAACACTGGATACATAATTATAATTCTACATAATTAATAAATCTAGGGGGCTGGAGAGATGGCTCAGCGGTTAAGAGCACCGTCTGCTCTTCCAAAGGACCCGGGTTCGATTCCCAGCACCCACATGGCAGCTCACAACTGTCTGTAGTTCCAGTTCCAGGCAAACACCAAGGCAAATAAATAAATAAAGTTTTTTTTAAAAAAAAAATCTAACAAAAGACAGGGTTTCTCAGTGTAACACTTGCTGGCCTCAAACTCAGAGATTCACCTGCCTCTGCCTCCCGAGTGCTGGGACTAAAGGCATGACACCCAAAGCCTGAATGGGAGTGTACATGATCCTGTGTCTCAGTTTCCCTTTTGCTATAAGATGCAAAGCAAACTTATTTTAGTATGTAGATCTGCACCATAGGATTGTAGAGGCGCAGGATGTTGTAGGGGACTTAGAACCAGCACAGCAAGGAGTGCTTGCCACACAGGGGTACAGGACTGGGACAAGGTCCGCATGTCGTATCTGGCCTATCCTTTTTTAAAAAAAGATTTATTTATTTATTATGTATACAATGTACAGAAGAGGGCACCAGATGTCATCATAGATGGTTGTGAGCCACCATGTGGTTTCTGGGAATTGAACTCAGGACCTCTGGAAGAACAGTCAGTGTCTTAACCTCTGAGCCATGGCCTGTCCCTCTTGATAGCCTGCACACAGTAGGCATGCTACTGGCAGTAAATGCTGTCTTCTGATCAGACAGCAGAAACAAGGGCTTGGTAAAAGGAACAAGCACCTTACAACTCTTCAGAGACATGGGTCAGCCTCACCTAGAATACCCCGTGAGGGGCTGGGGGCGTGGTCAGGGTGGAGCCCCGCCTAGAATCCCCAGTGAGGGGCTGGGGGCGTGGTCAGGGTGGAGCCCCGCCCAGAATCCCCAGTGAGGGGCTGGGGGCGTGGTCAGGGTGGAGCCCCGCCTAGAATCCCCAGTGAGGGTCTGGGGGCGTGGTCAGGGTGGAGCCCCGCCCAGAATCCCCAGTGAGGGGCTGGGGCGTGGTCAGTGTGGAGCCACGCCCAGAATCCCCAGTGAGGGGCTGGGGCGTGGTCAGGGTGGAGCCCCGCCCAGAATCCCCAGTGAGGGGCTGGGGGCGTTGTCAGGGTGAAGCCTAGCCAGCCACTCACTGCCCTGTGTCCCTGTATTTCCAGCTGGGGCTCCTCCTGGCTAGAAAGGCCCATCGATGTCCCTGGAGTAAATCATTATTGATCTGTGGGGGTGGCCTCTGATAAGCTGTCCTTTGGGGCAGAACCTGCCCCTGTGCCAGGGGCTCCAGAATCCCCGTGCTTTTACTGAGCACCTACAGTGTGAGCCACACTTGGCTGCGTCCCACCTGTCTGGTGTTCGAGCCATCTGTGGGAGGTGTATCGCAGGACTGATGCTGGTTCTGCTCTCATCTGTGAAATGGCCCAGCTGTGTCTCCCACTGGCGTTCATTTGTTGCACACTCACCCAAGTCAATGGCCACCGAGGACTCCAGCATGGGGCACGGAGCACTGGCCGGGTAGGAGGGGCAGGGTCCCTTGCCTTGCTGGCTTGGATGACACCTGGCTGAGGTGTTAGCTGCTCCAGAGCTGCTTCGGGGAGGGCTATCTTGGGGATCTGAGGGTAGATCCTCAGAAATGCCACTGTCACTGTCAGCCGGGGACCAGATGGGGGAACTTGGGTCAGAGTCTCCATGTCCCAGGATGGAATTTAGGAAGTCATCAGAGTCAGAATTTGGTAGAACCTTCTAGAAAGAAATTGAAGAAAAAGAGAGACATATGTATTCAGATTGTTGTGTGAGTCTGGGGGAGCCCCTGACCCTCTCTATGCCGTAGGGACCAGGCCCTCCTTTCTCCCTGAGCATTTGAGAGGCAGCAGAGTAAAGACGCAAAGACACAGATGAGCGCCTGAATTTGAATCTGTGACTCGAGGTGTGCATCATGCCCTCTCCAAGCCTGACCTCATAGAAAGAGCGTCTGGGCACACATTGAAAGTTTGATTAAGCAGTTATGGGGTTCACTGGGCTGCGGGTTCAGGCCTGCAGGGCCACAGGTGTCCCTCCCACTCCGAGCGACCCTCACCTGCTCCTCCCCGGTCTGGCTCCAGCTCTCCGCCAGCTCTACATTTCTCAGGATGCCGTCCTGCCGGTCAAACAAGAGGTCCAGGAGTTCCAGGCTGTCCAGGGGACCCATGGCGCAGGCAGGGGACACCATCTGAAGTGAGGAGAGAGAAGGGCATGTCCTTCCTTCACACACACAGCCCCCCAGCTACTTCTAGGCCCCTCAGCGAATCTGCCCAAAGTATTGACCAATGGGCCAGGGTAGCCAGGAGTCTTTAAAACAAACAAACCAAAACAGGAGTGTGAGGCTATGATCTGAGTTCTCAGGAGGCTGAGGCAGGAGGATTGCAGGTTCCTGCAAGACTCAAATAAAACAAAAAACAGAACAACAAAAACCCCCAAAACAAAACAAAAATCAAGCAAACTAAACAAACTCGGGGATCCATATGGCTAGTGTGCACACCTTTCACCATAACTAAAAAATGTTACTATAGATAGATGTAAAAACTTCTAGAGATTGGCACCTGGATCAGCCCAGTCCTGAAGTCCCTGGGAGGCTGTAGGGTCTCACTGCACCCCTCTGCAGCCGTCCTCCCTCAGGGGTGATGGGATCCTGTTAGCCTGGGACACCCCCACACCCCTCCATGGCCGCTCACCTTTCCCGGCACTATGTCCCCATCCATGTCCCGGCTATCTCAGCCCCTTCCCGAGTCCCTGTCGCCTCCTGCTGTTTCTTTGCCACGTCTCCACCCCCAAAGGATGCTGAAATACCAGGCGGGCAGCTCCCAACCCAGCCCCTGCTGCGACTGGGCGCCAGGGGGAGACAGACAGGACCTCGGGCCAATGGCAGAGGGCGGCGGGGGAGGACGGGACGACCGTTATCACTGTTTTGTACTTTTCCAGGGAGCAAAGAGCAAAGTCTGGGGTGTCGGGTCTGCGTGACCTCTCCCCTACTTACAGCCACTGACTGCTTCTGTGTAGCCTCACCGGATGTTGGATCCCCAAGCAAAACCCAGGGTTCTTGGGTGGATGGTGCCTGCTCCAGCGACAGAATAGAGAAAGCAGCCGCCACTTATGCCTGGAATTCTGTCCCCCTCCTGCAGGGTGAAAACCCCTCACCTGCCTAGCGTCCCCCGCCGTCCCACATGGGAAATCAATTCCTGTGGAATCACCTGGCCTGCATGTATTTATGCAACAAATATTTATACAAACTGTACTTTCTCTACCCTAGGGCCTTTGCACCTACTGTTTGGCTGCCTGTCCTGTCCCTGTCTCTGTCACTTCCTTGACCAGCCTGGGCTCCTAGTCACTTTGCATCTAAGGATGACCTTGAATTCCTGATCCTTATGCCTCTACCTCCTGGCATGACAGATGTAGATGTGATTCACCATGCCTGTCTTATATGGGACACAGGGCTTCGTGAGTGTGAGGCAAACTACCAATGTCTTTACAGCCTTTAAAACTCTGCCTGCCAGACCCCCTGAGGACCCCCCCTGGAAAGGGGGGGTATGGAGGAGGAAAAGAAGAGCAAGAATCTGCCCAAGATGACAGTTGGGGGAATGTGTAAGCGAACACCATCTGCTTCCTGCTTCCATTCTGTTTTCTGTCTTCCTTGTGCTGTGCACCCACCTCAACCCTGCCCCCTGATCCGGCCACAAGCCACCACCAGCACCACCACCACCACCACCACCACCACCACCACCACCCCGTGGCCAGGAGGGCTCTACAGTTCATTGCCAGCTGCTGTTATCCAGGAGGGGTGGGTATACAGTTGGCACTCAATCAGTGTTGCTCATTGGACACCTCCTGTGTACCAGCCACCTGTTTAGGCATGACCAATCAATCTACAAGTGGCCTGGACTGAGACGGGTAGAGAAATGGGTGATCTCTTGAGAGACGAATGCCACCAGAACTCCACAGCAAGAAGTGAGGGCCACCTGGAATCCTGAGCGGGAGAGGGAGTAGCTGAGGCAAAAGCTGGAAGATGCTTCAGGCTGAAGAGATAACCCGTGCAAGCTTGGAGGAGCACTCAGGACCCCCCTGGAAAGGGGGGGTATGGAGGAGGAAAAGCAGAGCAAGAATCTGCCCGAGATGACAGCTGGGGGAATGTGTGAGCGAACACTTATGCAATAAGTCAACACATAAGCAACCACTAACTGCACTGCAAAGGCATAAAGCAGAAGGCGGAAACCCCGGGCGCAGCTTGAGCTGAAGAAGTCAGGGAGAATTCTCTGAGGAGGGACATTTGAATTGAGGCCTGGAAAGAGAGGTGACGGTCGAGGGGGAAGGAGGCGTGAAGAGCTGGACAGGACGTGCGGGGCTTTGAGGATTGTCGGGGAGGTTAGCATAGACTAAATCTAACAGGAAGCTGACAGGAGCTTAGAGAATGGACGAGGTGCCAAGGGCAGCATCAGGAGAAATGGACTTTCTGGCATCTGTTTGGCAGGGACCTCAAGAGAGTGGAGGCCAGGAACGCTGCTCTGTGCCCTGCAGAACCCAGGATGTCCCATAGAGCACAATAAAGCCCAGTGTCCACAGGGGAACTCCTGAGCAGAGTTGTGGCCCCTCTGGATGCCACAACCACAGGGCCCTTGGCCTCTGATTTTCTCACAGTCCCCAGGGTCCTCTGTGTTTGCTTCCTAGGACCATGTTTGGTTTGGCCGGAATGTGAGATCAGGAGGGAGTGTGTGATGTCTTCTTGCCACACTGCTGCTGACAGCTCTGCGCTCCAGTCCCTCCAGAGGACAGCAGCAAGATTTTAAAGACAAGAAGCCTGGTGTGCGTTTAATCCCAGCAGGACGCAGAGACAGGCAGATCTCTGAGTTCAAGTCCTGCCTGGTCTATAGGCGTGAGTTCCAGGACAGCCAGGGCTACACAGAGAAACCTCATCTCAAAAAAAAAAAAAAAAAAAAGGGGGGGGGGCTAGAGAGGTGGCTCAGCGGTTAAAAGCACCGTCTGCTCTTCCAGTGGACCCAGGTTCGATTCCCAGCACCCACATGGCAGCTAACAACTGTCTGTAGTTCCAGTTCCAGGCAAAACACCAAGATAAATAAATAAATAAAGTTTTTTTTTAAAAAAAGAAAAAAAAAACAAACAACCACACAAACAAAAATAATAACGATAAATAAAATTTACTAAAGCAAAGAGAGCCTGGGGCATAGTGTAGCTCAAGAGCCTTCCGGGCTCCCCAGAATCCCCCAGAGAGGGGCTGGGGGCGTGGCTGAGTCATAATTTCTTTCCTATCCTGCCATGAGGCACAGGTCCAGCCCAAGCTGTAAGTTACAGCCAGTAATTAATTAATCCATAATTAATGAGGGCCGTCCTTTGCTTGCTTCTTCATGATGAGGCATGTCTGCAAGAAACCCAGCCACCTTCTCGTGACGGTGACGTTCCAGGGCTGTCTCAGTTCCTCCCTGGCAGCCTGATCTCTTGGTCCTGAAGGTTGTTGGGTGTGTTGGGACAGACTGCACTGTACAAGGGACAGAGCACCTGACTCACCCTGGCCTCTGCGGCCAGCCCAGGCCACACCCAGGTCCCCAGTTCTGGGCCAGGCACCCTTATCTGCTAACCTCCTTTGCATTTGGATCAGCTGCTGGGGAGGATGGAGAGTCCAGGCCACCGAGGTCCTCCACCCCCCCTTCTCCCTCCCCAGGTTCCTTCCCTGGAACACAGCTAGGTGTGAGTAACCCCTGTGTGATAGTGACGGGTGTGACTGGGTGGCCACAGGGGACTCTGCTCTCTCTTGGGTAACTCTGTCGGGCTTTATCCTAGCCTGTGAGTATCCGGCTCCATTGCTCCAGGAAGGTGTGGGAGCCATGTGCCCCCGCCCCATCCCTCTGTGGGAGCCGTGTGACCCCACCCCACCCACACTTAATCAGCTAAATCATCCCTCTGCCTTGTGCAGGGTCTGGGACGTAGAGGATTTAACTAAAATTGTTTCTCACTCCCCAGGCCAGGAGATATGCCCCCATTCATGGTAGAGCCGAGTGTGCAGACATCCATCCTAGCACTCAGGAGGCGGAGGTCCGAGGACCTGGGGTGGCAAAGAGCAGCAGGAGGGCGGGATGAGTGAGTGGAACACTGCTTAGGTCCAGGAACAGCCTGTGCAAAGGCCCTGAGGTTAGAGGATAACCCAGAGGCCTGGGGGTGCAATGGGTAAGCTGGGAACAGAGCACTATAGAGGACAGGTTGGGCGGGTGAACAAGAGTCTGGTCCCAGGAGACAGCTCACAACTGTCTGTGGTTCCAGTTCCAGGCAAACACCAAGGCAAATAATTAAATAAATTTAAAAAAAAAGTGGAAAAAAAAAAGCAAATAACAAAGTCAAGAAATATAGAGGCGTGGCTCAGGCCTGTCTTTCCAGCATATGGGGTCAGTCCCATAATGGGGATGGCTTAGAAAATTCTCCAGGAGCCAGGGCAAGAGCTGAACTGGAAGGCTCAAGGGTGGCCTCCCAGGGTGCCGCTTGCTTTGTTGACAAGATGAAGGTGGCTGGTTTCTGCTCAGCTCAGCGCTACACAGAGGCTGCCTCAGGCTCATCTTCCAGTCCACTCTCTGCTGGCCCTGCCCCAGCCTGCAGCATCTAGTCACCATCTCATCAGTAATTACTTTATGGCTTGGGGTTCAAAGGTTACAGTGAACCCTGATGCTAGAAAAAAGGGGCCCTGGTGCTGCAGGGCGTGGTGCTGCCTGGCATCACACGGATGCCCAAACAGAGACCAGAGCACACTTACATTTGTTTGTTTGTGATGGGGCCTCACTCCTCCTGTTTCAGCCTTTCAAGTGCTGGGGTGACAGGGACGGGTCACGATAAGGTGAGATCTCCATCAGCACCAGTTCAGAAGGGACAGCAGCGCTTAGCTGCATGGTGGTGCAGGCCTTTAGTCCCAGCACTCGGGAGGCAAAGGCTGCTGAATCTCTGAGTTTGAGGTCAGCCTGGTCTACAGATCGAGTCGCAGGATAGCCAGGGATACACAGAGAAATCCTGTCTCAAAAACATCACTTATTTTTCAGATTTATGTCTGCACACTATGTGCATTCAGTCCCTGCTGAGGCCAGAAGGGGGTGTCAGATCCCCAGGAGCTGGAGATACAGACAGTTGTGAGTCTCCATGCTGGGAATGGAACCTGAGTCTTTTGTGAGAGCAGGCTGTGGTCTAACCACTGAGCGCCCCAGACCTCATCCATGAGAGGTAGGAGCCCTACCAGTGTGCCACACTCTTGCTCTGGCTTTTCCATGGAGAATCTGTCAGGGATATGCAGACATATGGCTGAGCACTCAGGAGGTTGAGGCAGAAGGATTGCTGTTAGTTCAAGGTCAGTTTGAGTTAGAGAGTAACACTCCGTGTCTGAATATAAAAAGCAAATAACGGGGGCTGGAGAGATGGCTCAGCGGTTAAGAGCACCGTCTGCTCTTCCAGAGGACCAGGGTTCGATTCCCAGCACCCACATGGCAGCTCACAACTGTCTGTAGTTCCAGTTCCAGGCAAACACCAAGGCAAATAATTAAATAAATAAATAAATAAGTGGAAAAAAAAAAAAGCAAATAACAAAGTCAAGAAATATAGAGGCGTGGCTCAGGCCTGTCTTTCCAGCATTCGGGATTAGAGGACATCACTACATAGGGACTTGCTGTGGGGCAAAACAGTCAGCCAAAAAATCTCACTCTGGCCCAAAACCCAGAGCCAGTGAAAGAAACCCTGGCCCTGAAACCAGAGCCCGAAAAACAAACTTTGGCCCTAGAATCAGAGCCAGTCAAAGAAATGTGCCCTGGCCCTGAAATCAGAGCCAAAAAGCCGAAAAGAGCCAGTGAAAGAAATACAGGTTGGCCCTGAAACCAGAGCCGAATCTGCCCCTGACCAATTTAGCAAGAAATCAATCAAACTCTGAGCATGGGATCCAACCAATCTGAGCTCAAGGACTGAAATCATACCAATCCCCACTCTGAAAATCTCCCTGGAAAAACTCCACCCCTAAGAAGCCCTCTGTAAATCCAATACCTGTTCTTAAAGGAGGTTTAGAGGGCTGGAGAGATGGTTAAGAGCACTGTCTGTTCTTCCAGAGGTCTTGAGTTCAATTCCCAGCATCCACATGGTGGCTCACAACCATCTATGATGACATCCTAAAGGAGGGTAGGTGAGACCTTGGTGGGAACAGTGCTGTGTTAGGCTGAGGAAGCGTCTCTGCATCTGTAAGATGCTCGGTTTTCTCTTGGCTCCCAACTGCCAAGATCTCTTTCCATCCAAGCTACAATGTAAGACTTGGAGTGTAGCCTGAGCTAAGAGATCCTGACTCAGAAGATACATAAATTAAAAGTAAATGCACAAAATTAGTTAAGCCTCGTATTGTGGCTCTGGCTTTAAGCCTGGACAATGTGACCCCCCTAAAAAAAGGAGAGAAGAATTGATTAAGCAATCAGTATAAGAAAATTACTCAGCCCTGTTCTAACCCCCTCTCCTCCCATGTTCCATGGAAAACAAACTCTCCAGGACACGCAGGCCCAGCACAGTCCTGTCTGCTGAGCAGTGTCGCCCCCTAGGGGCTGCTGTTCTCAAGTGCAATTGGGGGGGCCTTTTCATTAATCTATTAACCAATTGACTGTTTCATTAATTAGTTAACAATTAACTGGAGACAGGTGTGGGTTACTCTAATTCACTGTGTGCCTGAGGCTGACTTTCAGTTCCCAACTGTCCTGCCTTCACCAGTTCTGGAATGACAGGCCTGCATGCCCCTGCCCCCATCCCCTCCCATCTCCCTCCCTAAGTCCCACCCCCTCCCATGCCCCCTTCCCCCACCCTCACTGTCCCACTTTGGAAGAAATTTTTTTTTTTAAACTTTATTTATTTATTTGCCTTGGTGTTTGCCTGGAACTGGAACTACAGACAGTTGTTAGCTGCCATGTGGGTGCTGGGAATCGAACCCGGGTCCTTTGGAAGAACAGACAGTGCTCTTAACCACTGAGCCATCTCTCCTGCCCCGGAAGAAATTTTTTTTGTTTTTTGTTTTTTTTTTTTTTTTTTGGTAACATTAGAACTCTGAAATATATCCAATGAAAAACATTCTCTGAAAAAATAGTCTCTGAAAACATAGTAACATTAGAACTCTGAAAATATTGTACATTTCTCTCTTTTTGAATTAAAAAAAAAAGCTCACACATTTATTTATTTATTGCAAGTAGCTGAGCACATCTGCCCTGATGTGAACATGGAGACCAGAGCCCAGCAGGAGGGGACCAATGCCCTTCAGCCATGTGGGTTCAGGGGATTGATTGATTGATTGATTGATTCGGGGGCTGGAGAGATGGCTCAGAGGTTAGGAGCACTGGCTGCTTTTTCAGAGGTCTCGAGTTCAATTCCCAGCAAGCCCACGGTGGCTTACAACCATCTGTAGTGAGATCTGGTGCCCTCTTCTGGCCTGCAGGGATACATGTAGGCAGAACACTGTAAGTATAATACGTGAATAAATCTTTTGAAAAATATTTATTTTATTTGCATGAGCGTTTGCCTGAACGGATGTCTGTGCATCATGTGTGCATGTGTGTGCTTGGTGTCCACAGGCATTGATTCCTTTGGAACTGGAGTTACAGGTGGCTGTGAGCCACCATGCGGGGGCTGGGGAATTCAAGCCGGCTCCTCTGAAAGAGAAGCCAGTCTCTTAACCACTGTGCCACCTTTTTACTCTTCTCATTTATTTATTTATTTAGACACTACGTTTCTCTGGCTATGCTGGAACTCACCTGTTAGTAACTTGCGTGTGAGAGAGACAGGAAACATTCGTGCCATATAGAGTTTTATTTGGGGGTTCGGATATCCGGAGGCGGGGTGGGGAGGGAGAGAAAGAAGGAAGAAAGAAAGGAAAAGGAGAGAATAGATTAAAAAGGACTCACTAAGCAAGGGTGGGCATACAGCCACGCCTAGGGGCGTGCCCAGGAGCACCTCTGCGGGTGGGGGCGTGGCCGCGAAATGACCACGCCCCCGGAGGACCGCACCTACACTCACTACTTTGACCAGGCTACCCTCAAACTTACAGACATCCACCTGCCTCTGCCTCCCAGCTGCTGGGTTAAGACATGCACCACACCCAATGGCCCAAGGTTACAGCCAAGACGGGAACTATACCCGCCCCGGTCACTTGGGTCCCTCCAACTGCCACTCTAAGCGTTCCAAAAGTCATGTCAGCCCTGGCACAGACTTATCTCTCGATGGCTCAGCGGTTGAGAGCACTGACCGTTCTTCCGGAGGACCTGAGTTCAATTCCCAGCATCCACATGGCAGCTCACAAATGTCTGTAATTCCAAGATCTGACACCCTCACACAGTCAGATCATGCGGGCAAACATCAATTCACATAAAATAAAAATAAATATTTTTTTAAAACTCTAAATATTTGGGTGTTTTGAGTTATTTAGAAATCTTTAAAATGTGGAGATAGCGCAGTTTCTGCAAAGGACTGGAGTTCAGTTCTCAACACTGATGCTGGGCACACCTTCACACACTCACAGACACACAAATAAAAAAACAAAGAACGTAAATATGTAAGCCAAGCAGTGATGGCACACACCTTTAATCCCAGCACTTGGGAGGCCGGGGCAGGCAGATCTCTGTGAGTTCGAGGCCAGCCTGGGCTAAAGAGAAGGATCTTGTCACCAAATAAAATAAAATTTATTTAGAAGGACAACGCCCAGAGCTGGAGAGATGCTCAGTGGTTAAGAATACCACTGCTCTTCCAGAGGACCATAGTTCAATCCCCAGCACCTACGTGGGAGCTCACAACTCTAACTCAAGTTCCAAGGCATCGACACACTCACAGATATATATGTAGGCAAAACACCAATGTAATGAAAATCTTAAAAAAGAGAGACGATGTTCACCTGGGTAAGCCTTTTTTCAGAGAATCCTCTCTCTCCCTCCCTCTCCCCCACCCTCTGTGTGTGTGTGTGTGTGTGTGTGTGTGTACTGGCCACACACCTCAGGTGTCAGTCCTCGGTGACACTTGTTTGAGGCTAGTCTCTGTTTACAGGCTGGCCACCCATCTCTACTAAGAATGCCGGGGTTGTAGATGCGCACCCCACTTTCTGAGCATTCTGGGGTCTTGAACTCAGGTCCTCAGGCTTGTGGGGCAGGTGCTTACCCCGAGAGCCACCCACCCAGGCCTTTGCAGCCATAGTCAGGACGTAACTCACTGCAAGGGCAGTTACCACTTCAGGTGCTACTGGCAGCTGCTCCCATCCATCTGTGGTTTTCCCGCCTTAGCTCTGGGTACCTGTTGGTCTAGAGAGACACAAGTGCAGACAGAAAAGGGACAAGGGTTTCCTGTGTGGGTCAGGACACAGCACAGCTGGACAGAAGCAGGGCGCAACCATCGGGGATACTCCAAGCAGTCTTTGTGCATTCTGTTCACTGCCCACATAGTCTGAAGCCTTCACCTCTATGACTTGTCCAGCCTCGGGTGCTGCACTGACTCACAGCAGAGCTGCACTTCTGCATTGTGTGACATGACTGGTACAGAGCTGTACAACTTAGGAATATCCCCCTGCCTGGCCCAAGGTGGACAGAACATGAATGTTTGTTGACTGGTTCTTGCAGATTAGTGAAGAAGCATGTCCCCTTTCTACCAGGTAAACAGAGTGGATGCGGTGAAATGTTACATATTTAGTAAAACCTGGAATATCAAGAGATCAATACACAGTCAAAAACTAGGAAGACATAGCTCAGAAATTTCTTGATCCTTGAGTACAAGGCCAAACAGCTGGGCTTCAATGGCACACACCTTTAATCCAGTACAGGGAAAGCCTGGGAGTGGTGACCTACGCCCTTAATCCCACAACTCCAGAGACAGAACTTTCTGTGTTTCTATGAGTTCTGGGCTGACTATCAAATGGAGTAGCTCACACCTTTAATCCTGACCTGGATGGGATACAGCTGGCCAAAGAAAGTAATTAAGGCAGGCTTAGGAAAACAGCAGCAATTGAGAAGCGAGGCTGAGGAAGTTGGAAGACAGCTGGGTGAGATTTGACTGTGGTGTTTCCTCTCTCTGATATCTCAGTCTCTTTCACTACAATCAGAATCCGTGCTACAGTGGGACATGGCTTCTACCTAAGGATTTGTGCTGGGGACAGAAACTGTGTATGTTTCTGTGTTCTGGGTTACCAACACAGAAAAGCAGCAGCAATGAAGACCTGTGTGAGTGCCCAAGCAAAGCTGTCTTGGTGTTACACACCTGTCATGTCTGCCATCCCAGCACTCAAGAGGAGACAGTGGGAGTATCATGAGTTCAAGGTCATCCTCTGGTCAGAAGCTTTCCTGTCCTGCCCAGCCAGTCCCAAATAATCACACAAAGGCTTATATTAATTATAAACTCTTTGGCCTCTGGCTCAGGCTTTTTACTGTTAACTCTTACTCAACTAACCCATGATTCTTATCCATGTTTAGCCACATGGCTTGGTACTGTTTTCTCAGTTCAGCATTCTTGTCTTATTTCCTCTGCATCTGGCTGGCATCTGTGACTCTACTTTTCCTCTTCCAGAGTTCTCATGGTCTGGTAGCCCCACCTATATTTCCTGCAGGCTTCCTGGCCAATTAGCATTTTATTAAGCCAATATTTACAGTGTGCAAAAGCATAGTCCCACAGCATTTTCCCTTTTAAAACAAGAGCCCCAAATCTAATTTCCTTTGTATAGCTTTTTTAAAAAGATTTATTTATTTATTATGTATACAGTATAAAGAAGAGGGTACCAGATGTCATCACAGATGGTTGTGAGCCACCATGTGGTTGCTGAGAATTGAACTCAGGTCCTCTGGAAGAACAGCCAGTGCTCTTAACCTCTGAGCCATCTCTCCAGCCCTGTATAGCTTTTTTCTTCACCATTATTTATAACAATTTGTAACCACACTAAACAAAAATAAACATCCATAATTCATTTTTGGGGGGTGTAGGCATAGTTCTACAGACTATTTCCTGTTGATTTGGGGCATTGGTAATCTTATGGGAATCCTGAGAAAATTCAGGATTGTCATCAAATCCAGACTGGAGTATTCGATGAATCTGGGTCATCTCAGCCATTCTCCTTAAAACTGGATACAGAACTCAGAGGAAACTGCAAAAGAGGTGCTCTGAAACGTTGGATCATTTCAACCATCCATTTCCATCTGAGATTTTTCAGAGAATCTTCCTCCTTCCTTGATCAAACACTCTTCTTTTTTTAGGATTATGTTTTTCTTTTCTTTTTAAAATTTTTTTTTAAAAAAATTATTTATTATGCATATAGTATTCTGCCTACAGGTCAGAAGAGGGCACCAGATCTCACTGTAGATGGTTGTGAGCCATCATGTGGTTGCCGGAAACTGAACTCAGGACGTCTGGAAGAGCAGACAGTGCTCTTAACTGCTGAGCCATCTCTCTGGCCCATATTATTTTCTTTAACCCAAAATAAATCCACAGCTTCTCATTTTCAGTGGAATTAAAAAAAAAAAAAAAACAACTCTTCTCTAAAGTAACATATCAATTTCAAAGACATTTATAAAATATATATGTGGGTTTAATTCAGCAATATTTATAATCAAATGTCTTTCAGCAGCTCTTATTACTTCCTTTGCAGTCAGAAAACTCAAAGACACCACAATAATATATAGTATCCAGATTCTTTGTGTATACTCCATCTTTACATGGCTTTTTTTTTTTTTTACTCTAGTCCTTTTTTAAGGACTCTCTACTTTTCTCTTTTTTTCTCCCATGTCTACATATATTTTTAAGCACACTGTAAACTGTTTAGAGGGTTTTTTTTTGTTCTGATGTCTGAATCTGTCTTTATTAAATATCTTTAATCTGCTAAGGCATGGCTAGAATTACGTCTCAGCTTTGGAGCTCACTCCACCCAGCTCCTTGGTTTGTGAGAGCTTAGTTTTATGACAGAGGTACTAGCAGGAAGCACACTGACCACCTCAGCAGTGGGGATTTTAGGATCCACAATGTCACAAAGTAGAGAATACTACCACCCACTGCTTATAAACCTCACTTAAGTGTTTGGCAGCAGGACCTCTTAAAAGAAACACACAATTTTTGCCTCTAACACTGAGTCAAAAAGCCTTTCCTAAAGGAGACTTGCCTCTGCTTGCCACCAGCAAACAGAGCCCACCTGAGGAAAAAACTGCTACCAAGATGTGGTGATTGACACTGCTTTCTTTTTGTTTCTATGAACTGAAACTTCAAGCTTGTGATGAGGCTTCTGTGAGACTGTGGGAAACCATGAAGCTGAATGAACTCTGGTAACAATGCTTGATTTAAGGAGATTCAAGGAAACATTAGTCACTTATGGTATTCACTCACCACTTGTAAAGCAAATGTTAAATTCTTGGTCAACCTGTAATAGAGTTATTCCTAAAGACTGGCGAGATATGGTTATGGCTGTTTTTGAGGCTGGGCCTCAGTTACAGTCGAGGACCTGGTGGAAGAAAGAGGCTAAGACCATCGAACAATTAAGTAAGGCTAGAGGTGTTGAAATCTCCCAAGACCAACTTCTTGGGGAGGGAGATTATGCTGATGCAGAAAGGCAATCTTTATATGATAATAATATCCTGAATTTATGCCAAATGGCAGCTTTGAATGGTTGGGATAGAATTAGAGAAAAAGAAAAAAAAAAAAAAAAGAATCTTTTACAAAAGTGATTTAAGGCCAAAAGAAACTTCTACAGAGTTTTACAAAGATTGAGTACAGCAGTAAATAGAATAGTTCCAGATTCAGATGTTAGATGAATAATAATTGAATTTCTGGTTTTTGAAAATGCTAACTCACAAGGCAAAAGAATAATTAGGCCATTATAGGCAAGGTCAGCAACCTTAAATAACTGGATTTACAATATGATTAATATGGAATCTTATAACATTGACAGTAATTGGGTAGGAGTGGTTATTTCTAGAAGTTTAAAGGAAAATAAAAATGTCAAATGTCACCACCATGGAAGGCAAGGTCACATTAAAAAAAAAAAAAAAAAAAAAGACTGGGGGCTGGAGAGATGGCTCAGTGGTTAAGAGCACTGACTGCTCTTCCAGAGGACCCGGGTTCGATTCCCAGCACCCACATGGCAGCTAACAACTGTCTGTAGTTCCAGGCAAACATCAAGGCAAATAAATAAATAAAGTTTAAAAAAAAAAAAAAGACTGTAAGCAAAGCATTCCCAGAAACAATGTCTTGATAAGAATAATCCAGCAGACCAGGCATTAGACCAATGAGTGCTGGTTAACAAGGGACAGACAAGGTGAGTTTTTTGCCTTTAGAGACACCTTGAGGGGTCCTTCAAGCCTCCCTCTATATTGAATCCAGTGCACTCTTATCCTGTCATTATGGAAGAAATGCCTTCCCAGAGCAATTAAAGAGCACAATGCCTGGGCTGGAGAGATGGCTCAGCGGTTAAGAGCACTGACTGTTCTTCCAGAGGACCAGGGTTCAATTCCCAGCGTCCACATGGCAGCTAACAACTGTCTGTGATTCCAAGATCTGATACCCTTACACAGTTATACATGCAGGCAAAACACAAAGTCACATAAAATAAAAATATTTTTTAAAACAGCAATTACTAGTTTTTAGTAATTTATATCATATTGGATTTTTGCATATTGTATATATTAGTACAAAGTTGAGATTAATTTTGTTATTGTGCAAATATTTCTATGCTTTATCAAGATATTGTCCCTATACAGTTCATTTAACAATGTAGTATAAATCGCTAGTCCTTGAAAGTTATTTTTACCAACTAACTGGAATATAAAGAAATACAAGTTAGGGGCTGGAGAGATGGTTCAGCAGCTAAGAGCACCGTCTGCTCTTCCAGAGGACCCGGGTTCGATTCCCAGCACCCACATGGCAGCTAACAACTGTCTCCAGTTCCAGGCAAACACCAAGGCAAACAAACAAATAAATAAATAAAGAAAAAAAAAAAAAAAGAAATACAAGTTAGTAGACATTACAATTAAACTTATAGTCATATTAGATATGTTTTCAAGATCAAACAGAGATATATATTAGATAGACAGGTCATATTCAAACACTTCAGAGATCTATAGAATATGGCATTTAAGATATTTTAATAACATAGGTTCTTTTTATTTTTATGACAATGAGACATGTCAGTGCCTGGCAGCACCAATCTACTTCAGAGATGGGCACTGAAGACACTCCATGGAGGTGACTTTGTTGTAGCAAAAGTTAGCCACTGAGCAAGAAAGTGCCCTTGCCTCAACTGCTGACAGTATGATGTCCAAAATGGACAAGCAGGGCAAACACAAAAGAACTGCTGAACTTTGCAAGGACATGTATGAGGGTCTTTAAGAATATCCTGCTGCGGGGCTGGAGAGATGGCTCAGCAGTTAAGAGCACTGACTGTTCTTCCAGAGGACCAGGGTTCGATTCCCAGCACCCACATGGCAGCTAACAACTGTCTGTAGTTCCAGTTCCAGGCAAACACCAAGGCAAATGAATAAATAAATAAAATTTAAAAAAAAAGAAAACATCTATATTAAAAAAAAAAAAAAGAATATCCTGCTGCACAGAGAAGTCTGTCAGCTATACTAGGCCTGTAGACTAAAGATGGATGCTGCAACGCTGCAGAGAAACCTTGGGTGACTGTCCAGGCAGCCAGATGTTTCATTTTTTACATTTTTTGGAAGTCACATGCTTGCACATCCTGTTTACTTAGTTAATATTATTTCCTTCTTGGGTCTCTGAGGAAGTTGAATATGAGATAGTTATAGTTTTTTTTAGTGACGGTTTTAGAAGAAAAACTTACTAAGAGGTTAAAGTGTGTAAGTTTGAGAGACATGAAAAGATAGTTTTCAGTTAGTAATGAAAGACCCTCAGAGATCCCGGCCCAGAAAACAGATCACAGGATGCAAATGCAAGAGGTGGTTTAATATTTACACAGGTGCCTGCGGGCGGTCAGCAGCTTCGGCTAACTGAGCGCACCGGGCACAAAAGCCGTCTCCTTTTATAGGGAAAGGGGGTTTCATCCAGCTTAGGCATCTTATTGGTTACTTTAAACTGTGCACAAAGTTCAGCTAAGGGGCAAGGTTGTGAAGTTCTGATGGGGTCCTGGAAAAGCTGAGAACATCTGGTTTGGGTTAAGATTAAACACTCCCATCGCTTCCCCCCCATAGCCTCCCTTATCTCTTGTTCCAAATGCTTAGGATCGGGGTCTTTCAGTAATACAAGTTAGATATAAAGTAAGTTAGTTACAATCCTTTGAACTCATCAAAATAGGATAAATAATGAAATGTTTTCTTTGAATTTGTCAATTGTTCCTGACTGGACATTACTGATGTAATTATTGCTTGCATATATTGTATATAGTTATTGTACCTATTGTGTATTGTTTTTCTTAGTTATAACCTTCCTTTATTTTTGATACAGACGGAGATATGTGGTGGTATATTCAATAAAAATAGCCTGAAATACCAGAGAGTCAACCACAGAGCCAAGCCATGAAGGTCAGTTAGACCAGGCTGAGGACAGAGAGACTGGCAGTGGGAAGTAGGAGACAGGCCAGAGGAGTCTACGTGGGGGCATGGAGCCAGAGGGGCTGGCTGGGTGAGAAGCGGCTGTGGTTTATCTCTCTGATAGTCCAGCTTTTCCCCAATATCTGGCTCTGGGTTTTCATTAATTTATACAATTAATGAAAGTAAGTTACAAGATCCGTACTGTTCTGTAGTGACATCGGGGCTAGTTAACCTTGCGGAAGGTTTACAAGCACATTTGACCAATGCTGTGAGCTCAGGTGCACGACACTGCCCAGCATCCTGCAGCTGGTGTCATCCTGTGCGGACAGGTCCGGTCTGTGGATCCAGGCCTTGATGGTTGCCTCATCCACAGAGAGCTTTCTTCTCTCTGTCTCAGCTGTCCTTGTTCTGCTTCTGCTGTTTCTGAGGCAGGTCCTGGTGGCTGAACAGAGGCTGGTGAGTGAGAGACAGCCTCAGTTATCTCTGTCTCCATCATGTAGCTTTTGTATGTTACTGATATGCTACTGTGAGAAAAGACACACGTGAAGAAGGAAGGTCAATCTTGGCCCACAGTTGGTGAGCACATGGCTCATGATGGTGGCAGGAACATGTTGACATCTATTCATATCAACCTCGCCTTTCTCCTTTGTATTCAGCCTGGGACTCCAGCCCACAGGACGGGGCCCCCACAGTGGGCAACTCCACCCCTTGTCAATTCAAAATGGGCTTTTTGGTTTTGTTTTCAGACAGGCATTAAACACAAACAAAGCAGCTTGTGGCCATGTCAGCATACAAAATGCATTGAGTCCAGCTTCCAAAGTCTCCATAGCCAGCCAGCACATACTTTAACACCAGAACTTGGGAGGCAGAGGCAGGAGAATCTGTGCGTTCGAGGCCAGCCTGGTCTTTAGAGTGAGTTCCAGAAGAGCCAGGTCTACTCAGAGAACCCCTGTCTTGGAAAGAGAGTGTTTCCATAGTATTCAACTGTCTCAGCATGATTCAAAAGTGCAAAGCATCTCATGAAGCTAAATGCAATTTCCTAACTGCGACTGCCCGTAAGGTTAAAAACAGCGAACATTCGCACTGAATGAACATTTCTCCTCCAAAAGGGACAAGTCAGATCACAAAAAAGAATTAGCGGGCTGGAGAGATGGCTCAGCGGTTAAGAGCACCGTCTGCTCTTCCAGAGGACCCGGGTTCGATTCCCAGCACCCACATGGCAGCTAACAACTGTCTGTAGTTCCAGTTCCAGGCAAACACCAAGGCAAATAAATAAATAAATAATAATTAAAAAAAAAAAAAAGAATTAGCAGACCCAAGCAAGACCAACAGCCAGCAGAGCAAACCCCAAATCCTCCAGCTCGGTGTGGAGCATCTGTGACTCATGATGGAGTCATCTGAGCCACTCTGTCTCTGCCAGCTCACACAACCTCTCTTTTATACCAGCTCCTCTCCAGGCCTGCTGCTGCCCTCAGCTGGGGCACAATGGTCTTGGTGTCACCAGTGTGCTGGGGAGTTTTCGTCAACTTGCCAGGAGCTAGAGTGAGCTGGAAAGGAGGGAAGGAGGGAAGGAGTCTCAGGTGATGATTCCCACAGATCTACAGGATCCCTGGGGGCGTTTTCTTGATTCATGATTGGCACAGGAGGTTCCCGCACACTGGGCAGAGGGTCCTGGGTTCTGTATGGATGCGGGCTGAGCAAGTGTAAGCAGCACCCTCCATGGCCTCTGCAGCAGCTCCCGCTCCCGGGTTCTGTCCTGACTTCCTTAGATGAGGGACAGTGATCTGTTAGATGAAATACCCTTTCCTCTCAAGTTGTTTCTGGTCAATGTTCTGTCACAGCCAAAGAAACCCGACTATGAGGAGCACCATCATGGACTCTCCACTGTAACTTAGGCCTCACCTACACAGCTTCACACAACGGACCCTCAGGACCTCTACACATACCTATCTTCAGCAGCTCTCAGTCATCCTGCAGCCGGACACCACAACCCTCTCAGTCTTACAGAACCAGCACCCAGTCGGGGAGCCTGGCCCCCTTGGACCACAGCCTCATCCCTTCTGTGTGCTGGTCCTGGGTAACCTTTCCTGAGGGCCTTGGGTTTGAGCTTGAGAGGGTGGGGACACCTTTGATGGAGTGACCCATCAGTTTCTCTGCTGTCGAACGAGTTTGGATTCTGACAAGCCAGAGCCTTTGTTGGAGGGTCTGACCCTCAGGGTGCCTTCCTGCTGTCCTGCTGCAGAGAGCCAGGTTTCACCTCACAGTGGTGAGGCCTGTCCTCCATGGCAGCTGAAGCTTTGAATGCTCCTCACACACAATCCCTCACCAAACTGCACCCAAACAGTGGCGGTTTCTCACTGAAAACCTGAACAAAAGCAGCAGAAATCCCTCTCCCCAGGTAAGTTAGTAATCATTTACATCACTTTATGGTCACCTCACCTGAGGTTCCAAGTCAGGGTGAGGACACAGCCGGAGGTCTGTGACAAAATGTTGTATTGAGTGTCCTCCCCCTGGTCCCTGATAAGTGACCTCCTCCTCTGAAAAGCAGGAATTGTGGCCTCAACCACCAATGTTAATGCTTACCCCGCCCATCATACCATGAAACTGTATGAACAGTATTCAAGGCTTTTATCTTAAAAATTATTATTTATATTATTATTATTTAGACAGGGTCTCACTATATAGCACAGTCCTGGCTGTCCTGGAACTCACTGTGTTGCCAATGTTGGCTTCGAACTCACACAGATCTGCCCGTCTCTACCTCCCAAATGCTGGGGTTAAAGGCGTGGGCCACCAGGCCTAGATGAAAATTTTCTTAGTTTAAGTGTTAATTCTGACTTAGTTCAAGGATACAGTCCATCTTGGCAACTTCCTTAGGGTAGTTAGGGAGCAGAGCGGATCACTGTCTCTTTTTTATCCAATCCAGCACTCCAGCTGTGGGGTGGTGGCCCCCTCCCATTTACCTCTGAAGATAATCTCTTGCACACAGTGTGGCCCAGAGGCTTGTCTCTATGACAACTCTAAATCCCATCAGCATGATGAGCCAGACCAACCACTACCCTTAACTTGCTATTGTTTTGTGGAGATAGTTTGCTTATGGGCTTCTGGTTAGAGCCAACTCAGGAGTCCACCTCAGCCTCCCCTAGGCTGGGATGATGACTGAGCTGTAAGACCAGAGCATCCAAGTGTGAGTGTGTGTGCTGTGTGCTACACTGTGTGCTGTGTGTGACATGCTGTGTGCCATCCTGTGTGCTGTGCCTAAGGAGGTAGGAAGGTAACTCAGGAACCGTGTCTCCCACCGAGTGTGAACCAGGGACTGAACTCAGGTCCTTGGCCTGAGGGCGAATATCTTTGTCCTCTCGGGCAGCGGGCCAACCCTAGGTTCTATTTTCCAAACCTATTTTAGGGTTGCAGTATTTATTGACAACCACAGTCTCTTTTGTGTGAGGGTGTTACTGAGTGTGGAATGGCCACTGCCCACCGCATCCTTGCCCACTGAACTCCACTCTCACTCTCCGATTTGGTCTCTTTAAACTTATTTATTTCAGTACTAAGGAAGCCAGAGCCTTACACATGCTAGCCAAGCGCTCTGCCACTAGGCCCTGCTCCAGGACCATCACAACTACTTGAAAACTACAATAAAATGTCACAGTCCCCATGCTGAGCTGCTATCGCCACACCTTTCCAGACTTTTCCTCTTGCCACACTGAAACTGTGTTCCTATGCCACAAGTGCATCCTCAGCCCCAGCACCCGACACCCCTCTCTGGTGGCTCTGAGGACGGCAGGGAACTCCTTGGAGGACTCTGCAGCTGGTGCCCTGTGTTACTGAGCACCGTCTCCATGATGGCCATCAAGTTCTACTGCATGTGCATTCTCTCTCCCTCTCTGTCTATATCTCTCTGTCTGTCTGTCTCTCACACTAACTCATTTTTGATAAATGGTCCTTCTATGTAGTCCTGGCCAATCTGGAACTCACAGAGATCCTCCTGCCTCTGTCTCCCGACTGCCACAGGCCTGGCTCTTTTGTTTTATTTTCCAGTGTTTCCTGTAGCTCAGGCTGTCAACTAATAATGACCTTGCAATCCTGATCCTCCAGTGTCCACCTTCTGTGTGCTGAGGGACACCAGTCCCGTGCCTGGTTCATGCGCTGGCTTAGAACACAGGGCCTCCTGTGTGCTGGATGGGCTCTGCCCACACCGTCTCCTGTTTGGAGTTTGGTCTCTGAATATTGCCTGGGCTGGCCTGCAGCCCAGGACCCGCCCCAATAGCTGGACAGGTGCACACACTACTTCTTCTCCCTCCCTGCCCTTTGACCCCATCTTTCCCGGTGAGCAGTAGTGGGTTATTTTCCTTAAGTGCAAACGGGGCCAGAAGGCCAGCAAGAGCAGTCAGCAAGAGAAGGTGCCTGTAGTAAGCACGGCAGACCTAAGGGTTCAGGGGTCCCACACAGTGGGACATAAGAACCTGCACAGGGGTCCTCTGACCTCCACACATGCTCTGTGGCATCCACATGTTCTCACATATGTGTACAAGAAAAATGAGAAGTTTAAAAATCCTGATGCCACCTGGTGATGGTGGTGCACTGAAGCACGAATTCAGATTGTATTGAAAGAGACTCAGAGCCAAATATCAGGGAAAGGCTGAAATATTAGAGAGAGGAAACACCACAGTCAAATCTCACCCAGCTACCCTCAGCCTCGCTCCTGGTCATTTCTGCCTCTGCTGGTTTCCTCTGCTGCCTTAAATACCTTTCTTGCCAGCTGTATCCCATCCAGGTTAGGATTAAAGCTACTCTATTTGGTAGCTAGACTTGAACTCACAGAAACATATCACCACAGTGCACACCTTTAATCCCAGCACTCAGGAGACACAGGCAGGCAGATCTCTGTGGGTTTGAGGCTAGCCTGGTCTCCAGAGTTCCAGGACAGCCAGGACTACACAGAGAAACCCTATCTTGATGCAAACAAAACAAATCATGAAACCTTCTTGTTTGTGCTGTTTATATCCAGGAATGGATTTAGCTGTAGGAGAAGAGTTTTCCAGCGACCTCAGCCACCACACAGGTAAAATCAACCCCATTTCTACCCCAGCAAGAAAAGCGTCACCTTGAGTTAGCGTTATCAAGAAAGCCATTACATATTTATTCCCTGGTGTGTCTGGAACGAGGTGCCCAGAAGCATGTTATTGGAGCTGTGATAAGTCAGACACAGGCTGGGAAAGCACAAAGTGCTGGGTGGTAAAGATAGGGAGCACTGAGATGTGAGGTGCCCTGTGACTCCAGGCATAAACCTCCTGTAAAGGGCTAGACGACAGGGGTGGGGGCGGTCAGCACACAACCACCCAGTGCAGGAGTGCCCAGAGCACACATCATAGCCATACCCACCATGTCCACTGAGCTGGGCACAGACAAACACACTCTGGCATCTTGTTTGTCCTTAGACTAGTTAGAGCCACAAAACACGATAATAAAATCATAGGCAGAGGTCTGCATCAAGGAGCAGTGAGGACCATCAGTTTTCAAAGTAATAACAGCAGCTAAGCTTTCATTATTATTATTATTATTTCCTATCAGGAATTAAGCCTAGGGCTTCCTAGAGCTCCATCCTGACCACACCCCCAGCCCCTCACTGGGGATTCTAGGCGGGGCTTCATCGTGACCACGCCCCAGCGGCCCTGTATACTCTGTTGTTGTTTTCGTATAGGGCTGGATGTAGCCCCAGCTCTTCTGCAACTGCTATGTAGACCAGGCTGGCCTGGAATTCCCAAAGCTCTGTCCTGCCTCCTGAGTGCTGGGACTTAAGGCATGACACCCCTTACTGCTGTTTGCTGTCACAGGGTCTTACGTGCCCAGTGCTGTCCTCATATGGTCTCTCCTTCATTAGTTAAGTGCTCAGTGACAATCCCTGACCGGTGCACCTTCGCCCACCATGGGCAGAAGAGACCAACTGAAGACAGCCACGTCCAGCTCGGAGGGGATGGCTCCACAGGTGCACATGCCATAAAAGTTCCAGGAATTGCACCTTCCAGACACTGCGTTTATTATGGTTCATTATGGGTCAATAAAATGATTACATGGAGCTGAAGATAAACTGGAATGAAGGAGTGTCCCGGGCTGCTGGAAAACAAGCTGCTCCCTTCCCAGAGCTGGAGACCTCATGTGCCTGAAGTGCATATGTACTCAGTTACCTGGGGGCCCGCTCAGCAGGTACAGGAGCTTACACCCAAACCTGAGGACCTGAGTTTAATCCCTGGGACCCACACAGTAGAGAGAGAAGGAGAGAGGAGCACCCTCCCCAGATCTGCTCCCTGTGGGGCTGGTGGAGGAAGGCTTTCTTCCCATCAGGGAGACCTTGCTGACGTGGTTTAAGCACAGAACTTGCATATGCGATCAAGTATGAATGCACACGTAAAACAGGTCTCTCTGAAGCCACGCCCAGCACCGGGCCTGTGAACAACTTCCCAAACTTATAAAACAGTAACTGAGTTTTGGCTGGCTGGGGGCCTTATTGGGGGAGCTCTCCCCTGGTTCCACTGAGCACATCTCAGGGAATGGTTCCACTGCCGGGCTATACCCCAGTCCTTGGCTGATTTCTGAGACAAAGTTTCTCTATGCATCCCAGACTGGCCTTTGACTCTAGGCTCTTCTTCCTCAGCCTCCCGAGTGCTGGAGTGACACATTACAGTTGGTGTTGTAAATGACTTCTCTAATCTGTGACTTGAACTTTGTTGGATTTACTTCTTTATCTAGAGAAGAGCCTGACTACAGATCCTCCTTGTCTGACATGGAGCTCACTGTGATTCTTCTGGGCCTGTCTGGTTCCTGACATTTAATAGTATGGGGTGCACTCCTTTAATGTCAGTGCTCAAGAGGCACAGGCTGGTGGATCTATGAGTTTGAGGCCAGCCTGGTCTACAGAGTGAGTTCCAGGACAGCCTGAGCCACACAGAGAAAAACAAGAAAAAAAAAAGTCTTGTTCTCATATAATTTTAGCAAACATAAAAAGTAGATATCGCCACAAAAATGAAACTTAATGGAGCTGGGTATATAGCTTGCTGGTAGAGTGCCTGCCTGGCATGGTTGAGTTCCAGTTTCACCACCAGACAGAAAAATGCAGAAAACTCTGTCTGCACTAGGCCTGATGGCTTTGTTTCAAGCACACAGGACCAAGTTCGAGGCCACCCTGGGCTAAAACAAAACCAAAACCACCGAAAGGTAATCTGGCACTCTCAGTTCCATGTACCTTCCCAGAAAAGCCAAAAGCAGGGGCCTAAGAAGGAATTTATACACTCTTAATGACACAAATGAATAAACCCCGTGTGTCAAGTCCATTATAATGGAATATTATTCAACCAGGAAAAGGAGAGCTCTGCCACTGTTTTAGGACCTTGAATACATAGGTCTCTGTGAGATGATTCAGAGAGACCCTAATCACAGGAAGTCTCTGTATTCCCGCAGACATTGGGAAGGTTGAGTGTCAGGGACTGGGAAGGAGAAAGACATTCATGTTTCACCTCAACAAGAGCTTTTTCCAGTGGGGAAAAGATCCTGAGGGCTGTGAATGGTTGCTAAACAGTATAAACGTAGCAGAGGCTGAGACAGGAGGATGGCTGGGAGCAGGAGCGACGCCTGGACAATACGGTAACTGTCAGTGCAGAGACCCTATCTCAAACAAACAAACAAACCGAGCAGAGGTCAGTGGGCAGTGCCCTAGCCCGCGGGACGTGACGCCCAGCACCGCAGGAGCAGGAGGGTAAGAAGTTGAAAGGAAGCCTCAACTACACAGTGACTAAACTAAACCAAACCAGCCCGACTAGACGGAGGCTGCTCTCAGCAGCTCTGGAATGCCCCTCCTGGGCACTCCCTACACCCACACCCTGCAGCCCGGCTCCATGCCCTTGCGGAGCACTCGGTCCATCAGTCCAGCTCGTAACCCCGCCCACACCTGCGACGCATGCGCAGCAGAGCGTGGGAGCCGGGGCGCCACAGCGCGCATGCACCTTACGTGAGGGCGGAGCCTCACCGGGGAAGATCTCGCGAGAAGCCGGCCGGCGATCTCGTGGCCGCCCCCTGCTCCTCGGCCTCCGGGTTGTGCTGCAGCGTCAGCTTCGCTCGGGCTCGGCTGCGGTCTTCCCCCTGCGGCGCCCCGGGCTCGGCCGCCTTCCTCTGTCCGCCCGGCCTAGGCCGCAGCCCCGGGCCCGCGTCGCGCCGCTCCCTATGGGCCCCGGCTGAGGCGCCGCCGCCGCCGGCCGCGGAGCCCCGATGCTGGCCCGGAGGAAGCCGGTGCTACCGGCGCTCACCATCAACCCGGCCATCGCCGAGGGCCCGTCCCCCACCAGCGAGGGCGCCTCCGAGTGAGTGGACGGAAGCTCGGGGAAGGGGCGTGGTCAGAGGCTAGGGGTGTGGTCTGGGGGGATAACAGCCGGGTCTCGGAGGAAAGTGGGGGGAGAGGGGCGTGGCCTCGGGATCTGAACAAAGCCTGGTGGAGGCGGGGCCACAGGTGAGGTGTGCGGTCTGACAGCCGCTCAGCCGGGGAGCAAAGGGGCGGGGCCAGGGTGAGCCCGGCGGACCGTGAGCCGAGACTCGGGTCCAGTGGGCGTGGCCGTGAGCCCAGACTCAGATCCAGTGGGCGTGGCCGTGAGCCGAGACTCGGGGCGAGTGGGCGTGGCCGTGAGCCCAGACTCAGATCCAGTGGGCGTGGCCGTGAGCCGAGACTCGGGGCGAGTGGGCGTGGCCGTGAGCCGAGACTCGGGTCCAGTGGGCGTGGCCGTGAGCCGAGACTCGGGTCCAGTGGGCGTGGCCGTGAGCCGAGACTCGGGTCCAGTGGGCGTGGCCGTGAGCCGAGACTCGGGTCCAGTGGGCGTGGCCGTGAGCCGAGACTCGGGGCGAGTGGGCGTGGCCGTGAGCCGAGACTCGGGGCGAGTGGGCGTGGCCGTGAGCGTTCCGGCTTTAGAAGATGGGGCAGACAGTAACTGACCGGGGGGTTTGGGGGTGGCATGGCTGAGACGAGTGGGTGACAGGGCAAACCTTTCCTGCCAAGAAAGAAATGAGGTGAAGTGAGCAGGAGAAGGGCAGGTCCTGCGGGTGTTGAGGCAAAGAAAGGGGAGGTGGAGAGGAGCCTGACGGGAGGTGCAGCATTTGGAGACCCGAGAAAGCAAAGCGGGAGGGATGAGACACCTGAAGGGAACAGGGTGGGTCTTTGCAGGTGTGTGGGGTGTGTTTGGAGAGACTGGGACAGAGAAAAGGCAGCAGGGTAGTTCAGTGGCCTGAGGTGATGGAGTGCTCTAAGGCATGGCGCCTGCAGCATCTGGCTGAAGTCCCAGGACACGCACGAGGCAGGCTTTGCAGGGGCAGCAGGAGGGAACAGGGAGGTGGAAGGAGGACCTGACTCGCAGGGGCCACGGTGACCTCGTGGGAGGTGGGCAGGGGTAACTGGCTCACAGAGGTGGGGTGGGTGCTATAGGACATTCCTGAAAGAGGGTCAGGCTGAGGGAGGGTTCATCAAATCAGGCTGGGTGTAAGGGTTTCCTCGGGGGAGAAGGAGGGGAAGACTGGGCTTCCTGAGGTGAGAGGATTGCCCAGCAGAGAGAAGACAGGCTCAGGGTCCTGTGACAGCATGTGGTGAGAGCAGCTTTCCTAATGTAAAAGCCAAGCCCGTGTGGCTGAGGCAGGAAGATCACCGGTTCAAGGGAACCTAGGCTACACAGTGAACTCAGGGGCAGTCTGGGTAACTTTTAGACCCCATCCTAAAAGAGCCCCTGCCTAGAATCCTGTAGTGAGGCTGGCAGAGTCATGCCTAGTGTGTGGGAGGCCTCAAGTTGAATTAGTATAATCATACACCAAATGAAATCACAGGCATGGCTGCTGCCACTTCAGTCTCCTACCTCTGGTTCTGGTTCTTCGCTACAAAGCTACTTGAAATTCCCTTAACACACCTGGCCTCTGGTCCTTTTGCTTGCTCGTGTGTTCTGGAAGTGTCCTGGGCTCTCTGGAGCAGCTTGTTACAATGCCTGCATACTTGGGGATCCAGCTTGTGTGTCTAATAACCTGTGTCCTTTTCCTATGTGATGGGGATCCTGGCTCTGCAGGGCGAACCTGGTGGACCTGCAGAAGAAGCTGGAGGAGCTGGACCTGGATGAGAGGCAGAGGAAGCGGCTGAAGGCCTTCCTTACCCAGAAGGCCAAGGTCGGGGAGCTCAAGGACGACGACTTTGAGAGGATCTCAGAGCTGGGCGCTGGCAATGGCGGTGTGGTCACTAAGGTCCAGCACAGGCCATCAGGCCTCATCATGGCCAGAAAGGTAAGGGGCCAGGGTGTGCATTTATGCTGTCCTTAGCTTCTCGCTGTGTAGACTAGGCTAGACTGGAGCTCACAGAGGCTGCCCGCCCCTGCCATGTACTGCGGCTGGGAATGTGGTATTGGAGAATTCTGGCGGAGCATGCACCAGACCCCAGGTTCTTCCTGATCCAAAGCAAAACTGTTGCCAGAATTGGACTGTGAATTACTGACACACGAGCCACAAGGCCACACACGGAATTTCAATGTCTGTTAGCCCATGGTGGTTTGTAGCGTAGCCTTAGCTCAGTGGGCAGAGCTGGGTTCTGTCTGCGGCCCCATGGAAACCTAGGGTGTGGTGCTCGCCTCTTGTCCCAGGGGCGTCAAGAGTGCAAAGTCACCTCAACTATGCATGGAGTTCCAGGCTGGGGCTACATAAGACCGTGCATGGAAAATTAAACCAGTCCGTCAGTCTGCACTCCAGAGAAGCAGGGCTGCCGTGTGCTTGTGCACATGTACAGAACAGAAGGGTTAGTTTGCAGCACTGCTGGGAGTGCATGCAGGTCTCAGTACACCACTCAAGCTCTGGCCTCTGAGAAAGAGCAGCTTCCTGTGATAGTGGGTTTGCCTCCATGCTGGAACCTCAGGAGAGCCCTGAAGGCCACTTTGGACAGTGTACCTGCTTCCACCTTCTGCTGATGGGATGAGGCCCACCCTGCCAAGGTCAGGTCACAGCCTCACAGAGCACTGTTCCAGCCATAAGCAAACTGGTGCATGAGTGGGCAAACCCAAGACTTTGGCCAGTGGGATGCAAGGGGCTGAGCTGTCCTCACTCTGCAGGATTGCAGCCAGCTGAGGAGGGACCCCGCCTGCCTGCTGGCTCCTGTTCTTTAATGCCAAGAGTCCCCTGAAGGTGTGGACACAGCCAGTGACAGCCGCACGCACATGTTGTGTTGATACACCTGGTGTTTCTGCAAGTCTTGAGGGGGCTGTTGAACAAAGGCCACCACATCTTCTCTGCCTGGGGTTTCCTGTTACGTGTGCACCACTGCATCCTGGAATCTCCCCTGCCTTGTGCAGGGAACTGCTGTGGCACTCAGGGCGGTAGGGGACCCTGAAGAGGGGCCCAAGTCATTGTGGGAACCCAGGAGCTCCCTGACATGCTGGCTGCGTCAGAGGTGGAGAGTGTGGGAGCTGAGCCTGGACAGATAGTCTGGCCGCAGATCACCCCTGGATGGGCTACTTAGGGAGTTGTCCACACTGTCCACTTGGCCAGCATGCCCTACACTGCCGTGTGTGATTATCTGCTGTGATGGCCCATACAGAAGTCCCAACATGCCCACCTTCTCCATTTTTGCTTTTTGTGACTATTTCAGCAATGTCCTTGAGCTGCAGTCCCAGGCCCTGTGGTAGGGCCAACAGTACTCAGGTGGGGCTATAACGCACCTGGACTGGAAGCTGCTTCTCCATGGCAAGGGGCTTTTCTGCCCGAGGCTTTTGTGACCCAGAGGCCACATCTTTGTGCGAACTGCTCCCTGGCAAGAGCAACATGTGCAGGACCTGTTGTGTGATTGTTGGCAGCTGGGGCTACATTAGAATTGCATGTTCTTGGGAACATCCATGATCTGGCGCAGGGTCTGGACTGGCTGACATGACTGACTGCCTCCTCAGCCTGTTGCACTGTAGGCCCTGCCCATCTTGCATATTCTCTGTTTCCAGTCACAGGAAGTGACATCTAACCTTTGCATCCATCTCTGCATCTCCCTGATGAGGAGAATGGCCCTGCTCAAGAGCTGGCCCTACTGCCAGCAGGGACACACAGATTTACAGTCAGGCCGCTACCAGGGGCAGTTCAAGTGTTTTCATGCAGATCCAGGTCCTCTGAGAAACTTCCAGGCAGCAGAGATCCGAGTGTCCAGGGCTGTGTTCAAGCTACACAAGATGGCTGCCATGTATTCAGACTGACGGAGACAGATTGGGCCAACAAGCCAGAACAACACACTGCCAACCAAACAGTCCTCGGCTGCTAGTCTCTACCCAACAACACTAAGGAGGTGGCAGAGAAGTTTCTGGATCAGGTGGATGGGTGTCAGCCTTGCGAGTCCCACCTCCAGACTCAATGTGGACCAGAGATGGCCATCCCAGTTGCCCCGGCATCTGACACCCAGTGCCCTGGAGCTCCAAGTGCCAGGAACTCATCATCCTGACCTCCTAGTCCTCACTGTCGTCTCTGAGCAGGCCTAGTCCTGGCTTGCCTGCCCAGCAGTGGCAGCGGCTGCCATTGGAGCTGGACTCATCAGCAACTGGCTGTCAGTGACAAGTTGGAGGTGGTAGCACCTGCACCTGGCTTCTCATAGTGGAGTTGGCATGGCTGTGGGAGCTCACCAGTGGCACTGTCTTTGCTCCTGCCTCAGTACCTCTGTGGGGACGGACTGGCAGCCTCCCTCACCTGTAGCCTCACTTAACTTGGAAGGCCTGATGCAGACCTGGACCCCCACAGACCTGGGTCATGTGAGTGCCAAGAGACACAGTCCCACCACACAGGCCATGTCCAGACATTGGAGTGTCTGGGGTGACTGGGGTTGAGGCAGAAGGCATGAGCTTACCTCAGCTGTTGACTGTGGAGTGCACCAAGTCAGTGAGGGCCAGACATTCCTGGGCTACTGTACCAGGCCCCGTGAGCATTTGGGGTTCTGGTGTGTCTGTGGTTCTCAGATGAGGGACGCTCATTCTTTGTGTGTAAAATACTGTTTTCACGTGTTTTACCTGCTTTTTGTTGTGGTTTGTCTTAGTGTGGTTTTGAGGAAAGATCTTTTCTTCTTCTTTCTATATTTATTTTTACTTTATGTGAATTGGTGTTTTGCCTGCATGTATAACTGTGTGAGGGTGTCAGATCCTGGAATTACAGACAGTTGTCAGCTGCCATGTGGATGCTGGGAATCAAACTCAGGTCCTCCGGAAGAACAGTCAGTGCTCTTAACCACTGAGTCATCTCTCCAGCCCTTCTTCTTGTTCTTCTTCTTTTTCTTCTTTTTTCTGTTTTTTTTTTCTTTCTTTCTTTTTTTTTCTTTTGAGACAGGGTCTTACTATGTTTTTTTTAAAAAAAATATTTATTTTTATTTTATGTGAATTGGCGTTTTGCTTGCATGTAACCCCTGAGCCATCTCTCCAGCCCTAGTTGTGGTTGTTTTAGAACTCCCTTTGTAGACCAGGCTGGCCTTGAACTTACAGAGGTCTTCCTGCCTCTGTCTCCGGAGTGCTGGATTAAAGATGTGCACCATTGTGCCATGCTGGCAAAGATCTTGCTCTGTTGCACAGGCTGGCTTAGACTCCTCACCCCCCTGCCCTGCCTCAGCCTACTGAGGGCAGGATCCTCAGGTGTGTGTCACCACTCTGGGCTTCCATTTTGTAGTTTTATTTATTTTGATTTATTTTAGTTTTTTGAGAGTGTTTTTCTGTGTAGCTCTAGCTGTCTTGGAACTCACATGTAGACCAGGCTACACTTTAACTCAGAGATCTACCTGCCTCTGCCTTCTGAGTGCTAGGATTGAAGGTTGCACAGCATGGTTTTTATTTAAATAATAATAAATAACTAAAGTGTTTATGGGTGTCCAGAGGGCACTGGGCCCTTTGCAGGTAGAGGTGCATGGGTTGTGAGCAGCTGCATGAGGTGCTGGAAACATAAGTCGGTTCCCTTGCACAAGCTGCAAGTGTTGTTAACCGCTGAGCCGTCTCTGCAGCCTATGACTAGATTGTTGGTGCGCGTGGACTGTAGACTCTGCCTGAGTGGTCATTTGGAGCAGGTCCCCAGATGCAGGTGCCCCTGGATCAGACCCTTTTTGTTGTGTGAGCGAGTGTGTGCTGGGATACCCTCATTTCGTGATCCTAGGGACAAAGCAGCACCATGAGTCCTTCCTTTGGCCTGCTGGGATTGATAGGGAGCAGTGCTGGGCAACCTTGTTTGGGACTAACAGTGGGGTCAGGCCTGGTATACAGATTTTTTGCAGGACCTACAGGGACCACAAGGTCACAGGGGCACTTCTTAGGCATCTCAGCGATAGCCATAGTCAGAGTCACCCTCACCTGTCCTGAGCCTACTTCATGCCTCAGTGCCCAGCCCTGATCACCTTCCTGCTCACCGGCCCAGCCAGTGACAGCTGGCTGTCTGTGGGACTGCAGCAGGCATTTCCACCTCAGCCTGTCTCCCTAACCCCTGACCTCTGCCTTGTCCGAGCAGACATCCTCTGTCTCTAGGCTGCCCCCATGCCCGTGGCCAGCAGTGAGCGGTGGCCAGCCTCATTTTGTCTCTCCTGGTGCCGATGTGAACCGGGGCCTGGCTGCAGACTCAGTGCTTCCTGCGTAGCCACACTAGCTTCTAGTGGTGACTCTGGGGCTCTCCCTAGAGACTTGGAACTCCCGTGTGGCTCTAATGGGCTCCAGGTTCCAAGCTTATGGACTCTGGGCAGAGCTCAGAGGACTGAGTGGCCACTGTGGCCTTGCTCTGGGAACAGTAGGCCTGGAGGAAGATGAGGTGCTGCTGGATCATGGGGGAGTGATGTGTAATTCACATGAACACATTGCACTTTCTCTTTCAAGAGTGCAATGCTGACTTTCCCCTTTCTGTTGTTGGTTGGTTGGTTGGCTTTTCTGAGACAGGGTTTTTCCGTGTAACGGTACTAGCTAGCTGTCCTGGAACTTGCTGTCTAGACCATGCTAGCCTTGAACTCACGGAGATCCTCCTGCCTTTGCCTCGAGTGCTGGGATTAAAGGTGTGAGCCATGGCCCAGCATACTTCCCCTTTTAAAAAAATCTTCATTTTAGGCTGGTTTTACTGAGAGACTAAAAACATTGCATCCCTAGGAGCTGCCACCGGAGCCCCTTCCTGGCACCTCCAGATCCACTGCCTGATTTGGATTTGCCTGGGCATTTCTTGTGGAGTCTCACACTGTGTGACCTTCGTGTCTGGATCTCTCATGATATCTTCAAGGCCCCTCCACATGTGTGTCAGTGTATGGGCAAGCATGCTGTATCCTGTCATCCGTCTGAGGACCCTAGTGTTCCCCATTTTAGTTAGGCCGTGTGGGTGATATCTTCCCTTTTCACAGGCACATACCCAGGACTGGGTCTGTGGGGGCTTGGTAGCCAGAACACCCCATCCCTCCCCTCCCCCCCTTCTCTGAGCATCCACCCTCCCTCCCTGCAGCTGATCCACCTGGAGATCAAGCCAGCTGTCCGCAACCAGATCATCCGGGAGCTGCAGGTGCTACATGAGTGCAACTCGCCCTACATCGTGGGCTTCTACGGGGCCTTCTACAGCGACGGCGAGATCAGCATCTGCATGGAGCACATGGTGAGGTCTCTGTTCCCATCCACCCTCCTCACCCACTGCACCCGCCCCGCCGGGGGTGTTGGGCAGTGGTATGTGGTTGCTCATTTGTAGTCTTGGAGATCCAGGGCAGTCTGTAGGGTGTTGGCCCCACACTAAACATGTGCCCACTGTGGGAAATGGGTTTCTGATCCAGTAACTGCCACGCTCTGAGCTGGGGAGAATGCACCTGGGCATGTGGGTCTCCAGACCTGGGCAGGATGGAAGGTCGAGGCCTGCTCTGTCTTTGTTGTGCCCCGACCTGCTTAGCCAGGTGCCAGAGCTCTGAGACTCCTGCAAGGCTGCGGCTGCTGTGGCCCTCAGCTATGCCTTGCCAATACATAGATCTGGGAACCATCTTGTTCAGGAAGCAGAAAGTGAATGTCAGCAAGATGGCCAGCTGTTGGGAGGCCCTCTCACCTGGCTGGCCTCTCCCTTGAGCCTCCCCTGCTTACCTCAGGAGTGAACAGGCTCTGGGTGTATGTAGCCTTCTCCTCCTCTGTTCCTTTATAGATATGGGACTTGACTGTCACTGCCACAGTGGCGGGCAGCCCAGCCAGGTGCTGTGTTCCCAGAGTGCTCTGTGCCTGCAGGAGGCTCCCAGAGGCAGGAGGATTGCCTTGAATTTGAGGCCAGCTTGAGCTGCATAGAAAGACTATCTCAAGGCAAAACAAAGCAGCCAGGCAGTGGTGCTTGTTCACCATGTCAGCACCAGGGAGGCAGAGGCGTCGGTACATGAGTGCAAGGCCGCAGACACCCAAGGCCAGCTCTGCTCTCCTGCACATGGAATTTGGTTTTAATTCATACACCACCTGCTGTGGGTGTGTCCCGGAAGGAACACTTACACGGACCCTTGGGCATGGCGTTGGGGAGCCATTTGGCTGGTCCTGGCCCCAGTCCACGCCCACTTTTCTGTAGAAGGTGGCTCCAGAGGGTACAGTCAGGGTGACTGCTCAGCTGCTGGGCTCCTGGGGACAGGCATCTGTGAGTGTCTTCACAGGGTATCAGTGGCTGTCCCCCACCCAGCCTGACACTAATGGGAGGCAGATGCATATGTGGCCTCTGCTGCAGCTTTGAAGGGCCCACGCTATGGTGGCCCTCATTGCAACAGGATCTTGGGGCGGGCAAGGTGATACACAAGAGCGTATAGCTGCGGCCATGTACTGTGGGCTGCAGTACCTCTGGTCTTTACCCACAAGCTTGTATACATAGAGCGCTCATCTCTGATCTGGAATATTCCAGCCCCAGCTGGAGAAAAGGCTCTTGTCGGGCAGAGCTAGCTCACCCTACACCTGGAAACCAGAGAGAAGCTGGGGTCCTCCTGTCCCCATCCAAGGCCGTGCTTCCCCCAGGACCACCCCTCAGGCACTGCCACCCTGTTGTTACTGTGAGGAGAAGCCGCTGTTGTGTCCTTAAGTTTGGCACACCTACCTGTAGGAGCCTGCTGCAGACTTGAGTTTCCTCTGTAGTATGTGTGGCAACTGCAGGGGGTGGCAGGTGCTAGAAGGATGCTGTGTCAGGGAAGGCACAAGGTTCTGGGGCTCAGCCTGGTTTATCTGTATTTGATTCTTTCAAAAAAAGTATGTGATGCTCGCTGACGTAGTTGGCATTTTCTTTGTCCCGCCAACCCTCTCCCAAACACAGACACGTAGACAGACCTATTAGTTATGTACACTGGCCTTAGCCCCAGCTTATCCCCTAGCTCTTCAACTCAGTGTGACCTGTGTCTATCATCTCCGTGTCCGCCTGGCCGAGCCTACCCCGCCCCCCACTCTAAATCCCTCTGCTTACTCCTTGCCTGCAGGTCCTGCCTGTAGCTCTTCCCTTGCTTTTGGAGGGTCAGCTTTTATTAGATCTATCAGCTAGGTGCCTTAGGCAGGCAATGTAGAACAGCAACACACCTTTACATAGTTCAACAAATTTAGTATATGTGCTGCCGAAGCGAGCACAGTTCAACAAATTTAAACAAATACAACAAGTCTTTACATAGTTGAACAAATGTAAACCAGTATTTCACAGCACCGTGCTGGTGACAGTCTAGAGCACTGTGGGTACGTGCAGGGACTGATGGCTGCATCCACAGTTCTCCATCCTGCCCTGGAACACTATGACCAGGCTATAATCACCTGAACTCACCCCCGGCTACTCTCAGCCATGCCTGGGGACACTCAGGGAGCTCCTGGTGTGCAGTAGGGGAGAAGCCAATCAGGCCTCAACAGACAGACAGGCCAGGTTTCCTCAGCAACACTGCAGGGGCCAGTGTGGCCTGACAGAAACAGTGGCCTCTTGAGCAGCCGGTCTTTTCCCCAGTGGTCCCACACTCATCTGGACAGGTCCGCTGGAAAGCCCAGCCCACCTAGTGATAGTCCACCTGTGAGTTCCAGCTGCTTCGAGATGGTCAGGTTTCCTGGACCTGCCCTGTGTATCTCTGAGCACTAGCAGGAGGCCCCGGGGGAGCACACGGGGCGTGAGCACAGGAAGGACCCTTTTTGATCTCATCTTCTGAGGGCCTGTTTTCTTGTGTACTTTGGAAGTACACACAGGTGTGACAGCCTGGCAGTGACTGCCTGTGTCCTGGCCCAGCTGGAGTCAGGACAAGATTTCTTCACCTGTTGAGTAGATTGAGACTGTGAGAAGCAGCCAGGTTGGTGATCTATGCAGCCTGTTCCTGCTGCCCTTCTGTGACGCACAGTGCACCCCAGGGCAAATGGTTGTGAGCCAGGCCTATTCCATCCTGCCCAAGGAGCTCCAGTGTGCCATGGTGACCTCTTCCCTACAGTCCCTGGTGCACAGAGCTTGCTCTTGACAGGTTTGTCTGTCACCATCACTCAGGCTCAGGGCTCCGCAGCCTCCCGTACCACATGCCTGTCCCTGCCTGGGGACCGGAAAGCAAAGGCTGCTGGTGGCTGAGTTTCTGGGCAAGGCCAGCTGCTCAACTCATGTCATCTCCACATGCAGGATGGTGGCTCACTCGACCAGGTACTGAAGGAGGCCAAGCGGATCCCTGAGGACATCCTGGGGAAGGTCAGCATTGCGGTGAGTGCATCTGCTGCTGTTGCTCCCCCAGCAGCCCCTCCAGCACCCACACAGCGTGCAGAGACAGCATTCAGACATCAGGGCAGCCTGATCTACATAGTGAACTCCAGATCAGCTAGGACTACAGAAAAAATTCCAGGTCTGCTCCACACCCCTGTTATGTCCACAGTGAAGGAGCTGAGTGAGAAGACGGCAGTGAGCTTGAGGTCACCCTCAGCCCTGCACTTTCAAATGCAGCAGTGACTCTGCTTGCCCCAGGGCTCTGTGTGGGACTTGGGGAGCCACTATCCTGTGGCTAGGAGGTTGGTACAGAGGCCACCCAAGTCTGACCCAGTCTGGAGCCACCATGCTGTCTCCCCTGCAGGTGCTCCGGGGCCTGGCGTACCTCCGAGAGAAGCACCAGATCATGCATAGAGGTAAGCGGGTTCAGGCTTGCACGGGCAGGTCACAGCAGACACAGCCTCACCCCTGGCCCTATCTCCAGATGTGAAGCCCTCCAACATCCTAGTGAACTCTCGTGGCGAGATCAAGCTTTGTGACTTCGGAGTGAGTGGCCAACTGATTGACTCCATGGCCAACTCGTTTGTGGGGACGCGCTCCTACATGTCTGTGAGTGTCCTAGCCCTCTGCACATGCTCACTGGGGTCGTTTGTGGCTGTGTGTGACCTGTCCTGTTGCTGCCAACCCCAGCTCTGTCCCTTTCTCCTCTCCGACAGCCAGAGCGGCTGCAGGGCACATTTTACTCTGTGCAGTCAGACATCTGGAGCATGGGACTGTCGCTGGTGGAGCTGGCCATCGGGAGATTCCCCATTCCCCCACCTGATGCCAAGGAACTAGAGGCCTGCTTTGGCCGGCCTGTGGTCGATGGCGCAGATGGAGAGTCCCATAGTGTCTCGCCGCGGCCCAGACCGCCTGGACGCCCCATCAGCGGTACCGGACAGGGCAGCAGCTAGCTGGGGAGGGCCGGGGAGGGGACTAGCTGCCACCCTGCTAGCCCTTTCTCTGCACCAGCTGTCCCTGGACAGAGCATGCTGTGCTCAGCAGTTCTCAGATGGTCCTGGGCTTCCTGGGGACAGCTACCAGCAGTGAATGTCTCAGCCCCTGGCCAGGGCAGTGGCACCTGTTGCTGCCAGCTGGAAAGCCCGGAAGCTCTACTCTGGGTCAGGCCTTGGCCAGCTGCTGGGTTTCCCAGCATTTCCTCAGGAAAATGCACAAATCGGGCCGGGGTGCAAATGGGGCCAGACTCTGCCTGCAGCCTGTCCCTCAACCCAGTGACATCTTCAGGGCTGCGGCCTCAGCTGGTACAGGAAGTGCAGACCAGTTGCCAGGGGTTCTGGGGAGATAGTTCAGACCTTCAGGTGGCTGCTTTGGCCACTGAGGGTCAGGGAGAGAGTCCTGGTGTGGGGACAGAGCCTCTGCAGAGTGCTGGGTGCTGGGATTTAAGCAGCTTGTCGGGGATGTAGGTGTGTTTGTAACTGCTTAAACAGGATATAAACTCTGAGGCTTGCTTCCTGGAGGCCCTGCTGTCTAGTGGTTAGCACATATATCCAAAGATGAGAGCTACCCTCCCCGCTAGCTGACTCTAGAACATTCTACCACCCCTAAAGGAAGTCACATTCGTATGTGTTATCACTCGGCCCCCAGTCCTCTCTGGACATTTCCTATCAGGGAGTTTACACTGTGACCGACCAACTGTGTGCTTTTGTCTCACAAAGCCTAGTGTCTGGGAGGTCCCTACATGTGGCTGCACTCACTCCTTGTGTAGTTTGCTCAGTGGGCTATGTGTGATTCCCATGCCTTTAATGGACAAAGCCCCTCCCTGCTCTGTGCCCCACGCTGGCTGCTCACCCCAACACTGGATTGATTGTAGGACATGCTCCTCAGCTGATCCCTTCGTGAAGGCATCAGGGGCTGCAAGCCTCTGCTGATCTGTGGTGGTGACACCAAGCCTTTTCACTGGCCAGCACCTTCCCTGACTAAGTCCCAAAGCAGCACCCTGTGGCAGGGCGGGCAAACAGCACACACAGTTCAGCTGCTGGCCTTGGGCAAGGGTCATCACCCGCCAGCCTCCTGTTCCAAGTCCTCAGCAGCTGCTCAGCAAGGTCACATCAGTGTCCTTGCTCAGTCACCAGACCCTCCCCCACCTGCCAGGCCTGCAGAATGACTCCCTGGGAGGGACATGCTTACGGAAATGAGGCTAAGCAGGGGTACCCTCTGAGTTTTGTTTCCCCCCAGTTATCTGTCCTTTGTCCTGCCAAGTAGGTCATGGGATAGACAGCCGACCTGGACCTGCCTTGGCCATCTTTGAACTGCTGGACTACATCGTAAATGAGGTGTGTGCCCTTGGCCTTGGAGCACCCTGTAGGTGCTGCTGCCTGGGGGAGGGTACTGTACATGGGTTAGGAGCACCTAGAGGCCCACTCAGTAAAGAAGTCAGGGATTGCTAATGGTGCCAGCAGGCCTGTGACCCCAGACCCTCAGAAGCTCAGACAGGAAGCTCCTGGGCTGGAGGCCAGTGTGGCCATCTCCATAGGAAAAGGATTGGGGGTACAGAAGAGCTGCCTGGGTTATCTCCTCGGGGCCACAAAGAAGGTGAAGTTTCCCTGTGGCGCTTTGGATGTCCCCACCTTCTCCAGTGGGAAGTTCGGTGCTGTCCTCATGTTTGGGTTCAGAGAGCTCCCAGGGCAGGCTTGCTTCTAACCTAGTGTGCCCTTGTGGCAGAGGCTGAGGCAGGAATCTGGGCGCATACTGACTTCCTAATCAATCTTAGCACAGTGAGAAACCCGGACTCAAAAGGATAAACACAGCCAGTAATGGGTGAAAAGGCCCAACCAGGTCTCCAGAAGGGGCCCAGGTCATGTATGGATGCACATCCTCAGGGGCAAGGGATACTAGCAGACATGGGCTTTGGACCCTCCCGCCTTGCTGTGACTGAGCCTGGGTGGGGTTGTGGCCTGTGACAGGGCTGCCACTGTTCCTGGCAGTGACTCCAGCTCAGCCAGGGCTTCTCCCAGGAAGTTCTGGAGCCACCCTTTACGGGACGGGCTCAGCCTGTACCACAGGGCATCCCGCCCACCTTCTAGATAGAGTTGAGAAATTGAGCTAAAGGAGCCACACAGCACAGTGCGGGGAGTGGCCAGTGTCCCTGCAGCCACCCAGGTGACCCTTTCCTGTCCTCCACAGCCACCTCCCAAACTGCCCAGTGGTGTGTTCAGCTTGGATTTCCAGGAGTTTGTGAGTAAATGGTGAGGATAGCCCTGGGGATAGGTGAGGCAGCCCTGCACTCTAGCCACAGGTTTCTGGGTGGCAGGTGGTCAGGATTCACCGTCTGTGGGTTGGGGCCTCTGCACGGCTGCTTTTCCCAGAGCTTCCACTCAGTGGACATCTGGGGACAGCGGAGCTGCTGGACACGGGCAGGAGGCAGGCTGCTGTGTGCCGGGTAGAGGGTTCGCCAAGCTCCCTGCACTCGCTAGGTCATTAGTAGTTGAGCTGTGGGAGAAGAGGGGCTGGGGCTGCACTCCTGAAGGCCCAGGACACTGGGGGACAAAGACAGCCAGCCTGGGGTACATAAGGCCAAAACCAATAAATCAAGGACTACTGGTGGACAGCCCCCTTACACACACACACATGCACACACACACCTGAGCCATATCTACTGAGTGACATCTTGCATCCTGTCCCTTCATGCCAGCCTCATTAAGAACCCGGCCGAGCGGGCGGATCTGAAGATGCTGATGGTGAGTGGAGATGTGACCCTGAGCCCAGGGTACTGTGGGGCTGTCTGCATGGTCACCTGTGAGGCTGGTTTTGTCTGTGACAGGAAAATGCTCTATAGGTCTGCACCCTGGAAGCCCCCCTCCCACAGGGTGGGACTTAGGGCAGATCTCAGCAACCCCGCTGGACAGGCCTAATCTGGTTTAAGCGCCATCTGTCTATTCCTTAGGCCCCTGAGAAAGCCATGCTAGCCAGGGTTGTATGTGCCACTGCTCCACTCCAGAGTTGGACATGGGGCCTCACAGCTGGGTGTGGTGCACATGCCTGCTGTGCTAACACAGGGAAGGCCAGCCAGACACACGCGGCTGCCTGGCACTCGAGTTGAGGCGCCAGGATAAAGATTTCAAGGTTGTCTTTGCATAGAAGTTTAAGGCTAGTAGTTAGAGACCAGCCTGGTCTATAGAGCGAGTTTCAGGACAGACAGGGCTTTACAGATCTATCTTGAAAAACAACAAAAAAGAAGAAGAAATTCAAGATAGAAGAGTGGTGTGGCCTTGTTCCCCTGTGACCAGGCCATGGGAAGGTTCCTGTGAGCTATATCCCACCCAATCCTACCGTGTGGAGGAGGTGGTAGCAGGGTCATAAAGGAGTCATCTTGCCTCAGTGTACCCTCAGCCAGGCTTGGGAACGTGCCACTCACTCTTCTGAATGGAGTTTGTGGTGTGAAGCAGGTGGAGGCCGGGGACAACCCCTCAGAGGACATCCCAGGCACCTGAGCAGCTAGGGCGTAGGCTGTGACTGACGCCCTGCCTCTTTCAGAACCATGCCTTCATCAAGCGCTCCGAGGTGGAGGAGGTGGACTTCGCAGGCTGGCTATGCCGAACCCTGCAGCTGAAGCAGCCCAGCACACCCACGCGCACTGCAGTGTGACAGCCATCGCCCAGCAACCTCTGTGTCCTTGTCCCTGTTGGCACGGTGGCCGCCACTGGGGACGATGAAGCTGTGTGTTGTGCCAGGGGACCTGCTTCTATGCCTTTGAAAAACCAAACAAAATGGAGAAAGAAAGCTGCCACTGTGCTCCCGGCCCATTGCTTGCGCTCCCCAGGTGGAAGGAGGCAGGGCCAAGGGGGGTCTCACCTCCCTCCCCAAGGCCTCCTTCCTGGCAGAGGGTGTGGGAGCAGGGTCCCTTCTGGGCCCTGCTGCTCTCTGGGGTAGAAACCCCAGCCAGTCTGGGAGGTGAGAGGAGATAAGGGCCTCCCCTCCCCACAGCTGTGGCACCCCACAAGGCATGGATGGATGGCTCTGTCAGCACTGCCCACCCACCAGAGTCAAAATCGGCCTCAGTGGGCTCGGAGGAAAACTGACAGACCTCTTTCAGTTCCCACACAGCCCAAGGATGCTGGTGCTAGAGCATCCCTCCAGCACACTTGGTCACACATGCCAACAAGGGCCCAGAGCTGGCTCTGCAGCACTGCGGCCTGGGGTCCTAGCCGCACATCACTGTCCTCCATGGTCACTGCTGTGCTCCACACAGCTCAGCTGTGCAGCTCCCCTGGGGGAGCAATGGGGGACGGAGGCTGAGGCAGGAGGATGGCAAGCTCTAGGCTTGTTCTTTTGTCTTTTCAGTGCAGGGTTTCTCTGTATAGCCCTGGCTGTGCTGGAGTTTGCTCTCTACCTGTTCTTCCTGTCTGCCATTTTAAGTTTTTTCTATTCTGTTTTTGATGCAGGGTCTCCCTAATCCCTGGCTGCTTTTGAAGTCATTACATAGACCAACAAGGCAGGGACAGCCTAGACTGGCTTCCAACTCATCCCCCCCACACACACACAGTGATTTGTCTCCTACCCTGGAACATCCTGTAGAGACCAGCCTGGCCTCTGCTGTCCAGTACCATGACTTCCCACAGCCCCTTTCTCCACAGAACCAACCAAGCCTCAGCCCATCCACCTGCCTGCTCCCTCAGTACAGGGCTAGCTGCTTGCTGTCCAGATGTCTCGACAGTTGCTGCATTTGTCCTGAGCCACAGACTGGAGATCCATGTTTGCGCAGGCTGGCATAGAGGCCTGAGTTTAGTTCTCAAGCACACAGTAAGGCCAGGTATGCCTGTGTAGACCTGGACACTCCGTGTTTGGAGGGTCCTGGGAGCTCGGCAGCCAGCTAGCCAGAATGAGGTTCAGCTTCGCTTCAGTGAGACCCTGTCATAAAAAAGGCCAGCCCGTTGTGGCTTGCATCCTCAGTCCCAGCACTCTGAGTTCAGAGGCTGGCTCAGGTCACCCATAGCTACATAGCCAGATGCTGTTAAAAACAAAACCAAAAAGGTGCAAAGTTAGAGAGACTACATGCCCTGCTCTGGGTTCACAGTGCACCCTTTCATGTGCTCCACACAACAAATACAGCCGGGGGTCTGCTGGCTGGAGTGGTTCTCGTTTGTTACCCTAATGTTAGGATAAGTGAGGCAGGAGGATTACCACAAGTTTTACAGTGAGACAGTCCCAGGCAATAACCACACAAGTCCAGGGCACTGCACTTGCCTGACATCCCAGCTCTTGGAACATGCAGGCTGGAGGATCAGGTTATGTATCTGTGTTTACATGCATGCTGAGCTCAGGGGTTAGCCTCAGCTATGTGATGAGAAGCCAGAAAAGGGAGTCAGTTTGTCTCACCCAGCTGTCAGTAGCCATCTAGTTCAATGTGATGCCTGCTGGGACCCTTCATCCCAGCTGGGGATTCATATCTCAGCACCCTCACAACCAATCATACCCCTTGGCCAGTGGTCCCAAGTCTCCTGTGTTCAGAGTCTGGGAACCAATAGGGTGTAGGTACACAGGCAGGAGCATCTCAGAACCTTCTGGAAGTTAGGTAGCAGCCCCTTCTCTCCCTATAGAACTCGGTGTGGGTTATCAGTGGCTTTCCAAAAGACAGGCCGGCTGCCACCTCCCTCCTCCATGCCCTGTTTTCCCAGGGCAGGTAACCGCCTCTCAGGCGCCTGCATCACAGGCCAAGTGGCTCTGGGCACAGGTACAACCCATTCCTGGGTCGCTATGGCTCCAGAGACCGGATGGCAGTGGGGCTCTGGTTTCTACTGGCTTCCAGGGAAGGGAGGGGCCTGTGGCACTGGGTCTCTGGGGACAGAGGCAGATGAGGGAGGAGCCTGTCTTACCCGGCTGTGCCCACTCAGGGATTTGCACTCACTGGGCAGGTGGGGATATAGTGGGGGGAGGGTCTGATGAAATAGCAAACTGAGACCTCAGATCAGGACCCTGAGGGTAAGCTGGCACTACCTGCCTCAGTTTCCTTGTTCTTAACAAAGTACATGGGGCTGGAGAGATGGCTCAGCGGTTGAGAGCACTGTCTGCTCTTCCAGAGGACCCGGGTTCGATTCCCAGCACCCACATGGCAGCTGACAACTGTCTGTAGTTCCAGTTCCAGGCAAACACCAAGTCAAATAGATAGATAATAAATAAATAAAGTTTAAAAAAAAAAAAAAAACAAAAAAAAAACAAAGTACATAGTTTCTCAGAACAAAGGCTGACCAAAACTTGCTTCAGGTAAATTCCTGTGTACCTCAGGTTGGCCTCCAACTCAATGTATCACAGAGAATGGCCGTGCAAACACCATGCCAGGTGCTGGGCATGGAGCCCAGGGCTGCCACCGGCATACTAGGTGACCACTAGCCACTGAGCAACAGCCCTGCAAATCTGTCTTGTTGCAGTCTTTGGGACAGTCTTTGTAGCTCAGACTTACTGAGATCCACCTGCCTCTTTCTCCTGAGTGCTGAGATTAAAAGTGTGACCACCGTGCCCAACCCAATATTGTGTTTGTTATCCTGTGTTGTCTTTGTACCTCAGGAAGCTTGGAGCAGAACTCATGGAGTTGTAGGCCTGCCCCTGTTGATGGCATACTCCCCTCGGGAGTCACCAGCTCCCTTGCCTTCACCCCGTGTGCCACAGCCCTGCTGTCCTCACTATGCAGCTCTTCAGGTGACCCTAAAAAACAGTCACCCTCATTTGGGAGCCCACACTGAGCCACAGATTGTCCTGAGAGCCAAGGACTCCTCAAGAAGTTAATGGTAGTTCAGCCTGGTAGAAATTTCCACATTAAGGGCTGGAAAGAGGCTCAGCAGTTAAGAACACTCACTGGGGGCTGGAGAGATGGCTCAGAGGTTAAGAGCACTGACTGTTCTTCCAGAGGTCCTGAGTTCAATTCCCAGCACCCACATGGCAGCTAACAACTGTCTGTAATTCCAAGATCTGACACCCTTACACAATTATACATGCAGGCAAAACACCAATTCACATAAGAAATAAAAGTAAATACTTTTTTAAAAAAAAGAAATTACCACATTAAAGCACCTGAGACCTGGCCTTGGTGACACACACCTGTCATCCCAGCACATGGAAGGGGGGCAGGAGAAACAGAAAGGGATTCACATTCCTTGTCAGTGACACAATGAGCTTGGAGGCTCATCTTGGTTATATGGGACCTTACTTGAGGCTAGGGGCTAGGTTTTATGGTGTGCACCATTAATCCCAGCACTCGGGACAGAAGCATGAGGTTAACAGAAAGTTTCAGGACAGACAGGGTTACACTGCAAAAGATGTGGAGTGTGGACCTGAAGTGGACAGTGTCCTTGCAGTACCAAGAGAAGAAGCCACCTAGATGGCCATGGATGCTGGCCTGTAATTCCAGGACTTGGATGACTGAGGCAGAACTGCTCTGAATTGTAAGCCAGGCTGGGCTATGCGGAGTCCCCGTTTTAGAGAATAATCCAAACAGGTGTTGATGAGTTGGCTCAGTCTGTGAAGTGTTTGCTCTGCAATCCTAGGTCCCCACCATTCACATAAAAGTCCACATTAGCACACTCTTGAAACCCCAGTGCCATGACAACTGAGATGAGACCCCTGTGCTCCCCAGCCAGGCATCCGGGAGGAAGCCATGGGCTCCTTGTGAGAACCCTGCCTATACCACTGGCTTCTGTGCACACACTCACAAAAACACACCAAGATAATTGCAGCATGGAACCACATGTTTGTCATCCATCTGTGGATTCTTTTTTTTTTTTTTTTTTAACTATTATTTATTTATTTATTTGCCTTGGTGTTTGCCTGGAACTGGAACTACAGACAGTTGTTAGCTGCCATGTGGGTGCTGGGAATCGAACCCGGATCCTTTGGAAGAGCAGCCGGTGCTCTTAACCACTGAGCCATCTCTCCAGCCCCCCTATCTGTGGATTCTAAACGTGACTGATATGCAAGTCTACAAGTCACAGCTACATAATGTGTTTCTCCTGCATCAGAACAATGCAGAGTTTTCTTACACAGACTCTGGTCCCTTCTACAGACCCCACTAGTGTTCTCCCTGGGCCTTGGGAAGATCCTTTGTTTATAGTCACACGCTGTGTGTACTTGCACGTACACATGTGTGCAGTGTCTGCAGCAACAGAAGAGGCCATGGGATCCTGGGAGCTGGGACTAGAGGAGCTGTGAGCCCTGATCCAGTGCTCAGAGCTGAATTTGGGTCCCTTGAAGAGTCCCAAGTGTCCTGACTGGTGGCTTATTTTGTGGCTCTGCTTCCTTTCGTTTGTCATTTTTATTGATTTGTTTGTTTATTACAGGACAGCTCTTGAGCCCCTTCGCCATGTAGGGCTCATAATTCCGGCTTGGATCCTCATGTCTGTTACAAGCACCATCCACCTGGCCATCTCAGTGGCCTTCTGGGGACTCAGTTCTTTGCTACCCGGTCCCTGCTTTTTTTGGGTTCCCCACACACAGACATGGGGTCCCCCTTCCTGTGTCACTGGCCTCAGCCTTTGTTGTTCTACCACATGGGGTCAGTCCTGTGACCCACCGTGCAGGGAAGCGGGCCCAGTCGGGGTCTTGGAGCCTTGGTTACATGGCTGCTGCGTCTGCTGTGACCCAGGTCAAAGAGCCTAGAAAGAAAATGATGCAGAGAGTGGGCAGCCCCACATCTCACAGTTGGGACTTCAAGGAAGGTGTGCTGTGTCAGATCCACAGCCCACAAGAAAGAGCCGGAAGTGCAGGAGGAAGCCCCGGCCTGCCTGGTGTAGACCAAGCCTCCCCCCTTCTCACCTCCCATCCTCTTCCTCTTCCATCTCTGGGAGCCCTAGCCAGCAGCCCCCATCTATCTGTCCCTCCCTTTAGCTGGGAGTTCTGCTGAGGGCCCTTTCTGGGGGCAAAGTGGATGGAGCAGCTAGGCGGGTCAGCGGCCCACGCTGTATTTAACCTGCCTGTTCGCAGTCCAGGGCCTGGACCACCCCAGGGCCTCGGCGTATGAGCTGCACCTCCAAGCTCACTTTTTACATGTAAATGTATATGTGCATTTTTATATACTTATACTTGGTTGATTGAGTTTTGGAGACAGGGGCTCACTGTGTAGCCTGGGCTGGCCTTACCTTAGGCTCTCACATCTTTATGTGACCCCAGGGGCTTTGCTCTCCAGTTCCCAGGTCCTGACCCTTTGATTTCCTTTTTGAGAGATCTCTCCCTGAACTTGACACCCACTAGTCTGTTCAGGCTGGCTGTCAGTCTGGGCCTCCCCAGTGCTGAGGTTGAAGGGAAGGGTCTGTCACCCCTCAGCCTTTCCTGTGGGTGCTGTGGATTCAGACTCAGGTCTTCGTGCCTGTCTGTGCTGGGGGTGGGGCTCGAGGCTTTTATTGAGGGTGACAGAATGTTCTGGAATCAACACACCACACTAAGAACGTATGAAAATGTGTTGGCGAGCCCTGAGTGTTTAGAGAGTAAATAGTGAGCTCTCCTCTCTCCACGAGGAAGGCCCACCCACCCCTGGTCTGCCACTGCACAGGCCCTGCCTGCCCTCCCCAGGTGCCCGGTCGCCCTGTCACCTGACCCAGCACCTGTCCAGGAGCCATCAGGCCCCACGGGGGCGCTAGGGCACCTGGGTACGTGGGTGTGTTGTCCCTGGCTGCCTGCCAGGCTTGGCGGGGTGTGTCTGTCCTCAAGGCGGGGGACCAGGTAGGCAGGCCAGGCCCGGCCGGTCCCCACCTGCAGGAAAGGACGTGGGGGTGGGGTGGGGCGGGACTGTCGGGCCAGCTAAGACCGGGCTGGGATACAGGTGCTGAACCCAAGGGGCCCCGAGCAGACTGTGTGTGTGTGTGTGTGTGTGTTAATGTGTGTGTGTGTGGTGTGTGTCTCTGTTTGTGTGTCTGTGTGCTAGTGTGTGTTAATGTGTGTGTGGTGTGTCTGTGTCTGTATGTGTGTTAGTGTGTGTGCCTCTGTGTTAGTGTGTGTGTTTGTGTGTCTCTGTGTTTGTGTGTCTATGGTGTATGTGTGTTTGTGTGGTGTGTATCTCTCTGTGTTAGTGTGTGTCTGTATCCGTGTGTGTGTCTGTGTGCCAGTGTCCCTGTGCCTGTGTTTGTGTGAATGTGTGTGTCTGTGTGTTAGTGTATGTGTGTGGTGTATGAGTGTGTGAATGTGTCTCTGTGTTCCACTGTCCCTGTGTGTTAGTGTGTGTGTCCCTGTGTCTGTGTCTCTGTGTCTGTGTGTCCCTGTGTCTGTGTCTGTGTGTCCCTGTGTCTGTGTGTCCCTGTGTCTGTGTGTGTGTGTCCCTGTATCTGTGTGCCAGTGTCCCTGTGTGTTAGTGTCTGTGTGTCCCTGTATCTGTGTGCCAGTGTCCCTGTGTGTTAGTGTGTGTGTCCCTGTGTCTGTCTGTGTCTGTGTGTCCCTGTATCTGTGTGCCAGTGTCCCTGTGTGTGTGTGTGTGTGTCCCTGTGTCTGTGTGTGTCCCTGTGTCTGTCTGTGTGTGTGTGTGTCCCTGTGTCTGTCTGTGTGTGTGTGTCCCTGTGTCTGTGTGTGTGTGTCTTTGTGTGTGTCCCTGTGTCTGTGTGTCCCTGTGTCTGTGTGAACGTGTGTCTGTGTGTCCCTGTGTCTCTGTGTGTCGAGCTGGGCTCTCTAGTAGCCTGGCCGTCCTGGAACACCCTGCGGCGGGGCAGTCCTGAGCGTCCGTCCGTCCTCCGTCCTGTGGACTCTGGACCGAGGGTGTCTCTGGCAGGGAGACTTGGGTGACCCACATCCTGTTCTGCTGGCGACATCGCCCCACCCTCCACTGAGTGGGGAGGGGACCTTGGGGGTGGGGACCCGCCACACTTCCTAGATGATAAGTCACTGGTGGGTGTCCCCAGCACCCCACCCGCTCTTGGGGCGACCCTGAGCCTCGTGACAAGTCTGTCCGGGTCAGGGCCACGTGGGGAGTTTGACCTTGACTCCTCAACCTTGGCGGGAAGGCGGGGGGCTGGTCGGGCTGGGGGCCGGGTGGGCGCCTGCACCTGCTGCCCCCTCCCTACCTCTCCGCACAGCCTGAAACTGAAACCGCGGCGGCAGCGAAATGAAACCAGAGCCCGGCAGGCCCTGCAGCCCGCGGGAGGGGACGGCTCCGCAGACGCTGGCCCACGTGGCAGGCCACTGCGGGAGGGAGGGGGCGCTGCTTAAACTGCGGCGATTTTTTTTAAGAAACCAGTTGGGGACAGCCGCCCCTGCCGCTGTGCCTCTCCCATACCACCCTCCTGGCAGGCCTGGAGCAGTTCCTGACCACCGCATAATCGGGGTGCAAGGGGACCGACCTCACTCCTTTGGGGGCCCTCTTCAGTCTCCTCGGGTTACCCCAGATAAGAGAATTCAGGTTTTCCTTCCTGTGAGGCCGCTGGCCGCCATGCGTGGGTAGGGGGAGGGCAGCCGAAGACCCTGATCAGGAAAGGAAGTAGCAAAAAGATATTTGCAGCATGCAAAACTGAAGTTAGACTGCAGCCAGCTTCTCTGCACTGTGGACACAGGGCCAGGACATATGCCTGATGCATCTTGGGACCTGCAGGGTGCAGGGCAGGGTAAGGTCCGCCTGGCCTCCACACCTTGCCTGCAGCTCGTAGTCAGCCGTCCCCAGCGGCTGAAGTTCTCCAGGATAGTGGCCCCGAGGCCCCACCCAGTGTAGAGAAGGAAGAGAGGCCATTTGCTGATGCGAGGGGGAAATTACTCAGGGTTAAACACAGCCCTCTCCACCTTCTGTCCCCCTTACACGGTGTCTCGTGTAGCCCAGGCTGGCTCAGATTCACCAGGTAGCTAAGGATGACCTTCTGCTGTCATCTCCCCAGGACAGGGATGACAGGCCTGTGCCACCATGCCTGGCTTTTGTTTGGTTGAGTTTGAGATCTGCCTGTTCTACAAAGTGAGGTCCAGGAGAAGGAGGCCCGCATAGTGAGACCCTGACCCATTAAATAAATAAATCAATGGAAATATTTTCTAGGGGCTGAGACAGTGGGTAAAGTTCTTGTGAGACATCCCAGGACAAGGGTCTGAGGTTAAGGTCATCTTCTGCCCCATGGTGAGTCTCAGGCCAGCCTGGGCTACATAAGACCCCCATCTTTAAAAAAAATCCAGGCCTAACTAACTGATTTTCACTTCAGAGGCTCTCCGGTGTTTGTCAGCTTCTGGGTCTCCTCAGCTGTATCCACACTGGTCTCATGCTTTTGCCTCACAGTAAACTCAGTCCATCCTTTGGGCCTGTGCTCAGGCTTTCTGAGTACCTAGGAGCCCCAGCTTCCAGCCTCTGACTCTCTGCACCCACACGCACGCACGCATGCACGCACCCTGCGGGACAGCTACCTATCTGGATGGATGACCATTTAGTAATCTTGGCTGAGTGGTGGTGTTTCACACTTGTAATCCCAGCACTTAGAAGGGAGAGGCAGGTGAATCTCTGAGCTCCAGACCAGCCTGGTCTATAAAGTGAGTTTATAGGACTGGGTAGGACAGCCAGTGCTACCCAGAGAAACCCTGTCACAAAACAAACAAACAAACAAAAATAACCCAACATAATAAATAAATAAAAATAAATCTTCTCCTGGAGCAAATTGGGCTACACTGTTGCCTGTCCGTGCTTTATGATGCTGCATGGCATCTAAGTCTGATGCCAGCCATACTTTCCCCATTGGTGCTAAAGCAGCACATTGATGCTGCAGGATCACCCAGGGCACCTTTCCCAGCATCCCCTCAAATTCCCCTTGTGCATCCAGGATGCTCCAAGAATGCTCCTCTTCCAGGCTCACACCCCCTGGCTTCCTCTATACCAGTGGCATCCTCCATCTCTGACATGTGAGCAATTGTGTCCATTTCTTTAAAAAAGAAAATGTGTAGCTGGGCAGTAGTGGCGGCACAATCTTGTCACCCTAGCACTTGGAAGGTGGAGGCAGGAGGGTCAGGAGCTCAGGGCCATCCTCTACTCTGTAGGAGCTGGAGGCCTACCTGGGCTGCAGAAGTAGAGCATTTGCATAGCATGCTCCAGGCCCTATGCTTTGTCTACAGTGCTGCAAAAATTAACTAAGAATTGAGGAATGAAATGTTCCACAGACCCTGAGCACTGTCTCCCCCATGCTCTGATTTATGTCTTAATTGTATTAAGGCTTTTGGTAGTTTATTGTTATGAACAATAATATTTTGTTTTTTGTTTTGTTTAAGACTGTGTAGCCCTAGCTATTCTAGAATTTACTCTGTAGATCAGGCTGACCTTGAACTCAGAGACTTGCCTGCCTCAGCCTTCCAAGTGCTGGAATTAAAGACTGTGCCAAAAAAAAGGGGGGGGGGCTGGAGAGATGGCTCAGTGGTTAAGAGCACCCTCTGTTCTTCCAGAGGACCTGGGTTCGATTCCCAGCACCCACGTGGCAGCTAACAACTGTCTGTAGTTCCAGTTCCAGGCAAACACCAAGGCAAATAAATAAATAAAGTTTTTTTTTTTTTAAAAAAAAAAAAGACTGTGCCGCTACTAACTGACCCCACTTGTATTTTCAAGTGTTTTTCAGCTGCTTTTCGTGTGTGTGCACGCACACGTGTGTGCACACGTGTGCCCACCGTGCAAGGTACCAAATCTTGGACCTTGCATATGCTACACAATGCTCTACTACTTTTGTGTATTTGTGACAGGGTTTCAAGTAGCCAAGGCTATCCCCAAACGCTTATTCCTCCTGTTTCTACCTTTTCAGGGCTAGCACTGAAGCACAGGCTGGCCTTGAAGTCACTGAGGCCATCCTGCAGCCTCAGCCCCAGGAGCTCCGGGATTAGATTACTAATGGGAACTATTAGGGGAAATTTAGCTTTGCTTGTTTGTTTCTGAGCAAGGGCCCCCGTAGCCCAGGCAGGGTCAGTTTCTAAGTAGCTGAGGACGACCTTGTACTAATTCCTGCCTCTCCAGCCCTCTAACTCCCGGGGATGACAGGCATGTGTCACCTCACCCACACTGTTAAATTAGATTAGATTTAGATTAGATTCCCCCCCACCCCATACAGGGTTTCTCTGTGTAGCCCTGACTGTCTGGGATTCTCGCTCTAGACCACACTGGCCTTGAACTCACAGAGCTTGGCCCGCCTCCCCCAGTACTGGGATTAGAGGTGTGTGCCACCTCTGTCAGGCCCTAGGTTCGATTTTAATTTCTTTTTTTTTAGACAGGGTCTCCACGCGTAGTTCTCTGCGCCTAGGACTTGCTATGCTGACCAGGAGGAGCCAGGACTCTTTCTTAGGATGCTCTGCTTCCTCAGACTTTTTAATCCTCTCCATGCTGGGAGGTCTAAGCTCTTTGCAGCCTTGCCCTGCGGGTCCCCTGACACCCCCTGCCCCCTCTCCTGTTTGGTAGGGGAGTGACGACCCCCTTTGGGGCTCATCAGAAAACTGGGGGTGATAAGGTCCGAGGTGTCCAGGCCCCTAGGGAGGGTCCAGCCTGCGGTGCCAGCTGAAAACTGAATTCAAGCGGTCCCTTAAAGTCCCCAACCCCACAGTTCCAAGACCAGCACCAGTCTCCGTGGAAACCGAGGTAGGTGGGCGTGGGAAGTGCCCTCGGGGTTCGGGGCGGCAGGGTGACCCCGCCCCTGTGGCCCCGCCAGAGCCGGCGGGCGCGGCGCCCGTGGTGCTGCAGTAAGGGCTCCTGGGCTCCTTCCCCTGCCAAGGTTCCGGGTCCCCCACCCCCGGCCCGGCTCGGCTCACGTGGCCGCCCCGGGTCCTTCCCACCTCCTTGGCTGGTGTCACTGCCTAGCCAGGGTTACCACTTCCCCTGTGGGGACCTCCTGGGTTTCCCCTTAGAAGGCAACTTATTAATACAAAACGGCAACCAAGTCCGTCTGGGTGTCGAAAGGCACTTTTACTTTATATTTTTGATACAGAGTGTCACTACGTGGTGCTGGCGTCTTGGAACCCATGCTGTAGATAAATCAGGCTGTCCTCGAACCCTCGGAGATCCACGTGCCTCTGCCTCCTCCCAGCGGAACCGTACTTTTAATTCGGTTTATGAAGATGTGTTGGACACGGGTGTGTGTTTATGTGTGTGTGTGTGTCGATGTTTTGATGTAAAAATCAAAATAAACATTGGGAGAGTCTGTGAAAAATACTCGATAATATTGATAACACTAATCACAATGAATGAGAAATATTAAGTAAGGACCCGGACATTTGGAGGCTGGCATTCTATGCCTTCCATCGGAAGGGGAAACTGAGGCCTGGAGTGCTCTCACCCCTGCTCCGCCCCTCCCGCGAGCCGCGGACCCACAGCCAGGTCGCTCCGAGGCAGAACCTGAGCCCAGCAGGTCTGCTGAACCGGGATGTCGCTTGTCCCCTCCCTCTCTGGACCTCTCCCACGACCGGAGAGGAAGTGGGAGAGAAAAGGACACGGGGGTGAGAAAGGGAAACAGGACGAAAAGCTGGGCTGGGTCTGTGCTTCCCCACTGCCCACCTCCGTCCTGCTCGCTCCCGGGTCACCCGACGACGCTCCGGGTCCACACCCCACCGCAGCCCGGCCAGCCAGCAGCTGCGGGGAAAATTACAAGGCCTGGAAAACAACCGTCCTTCCCCGCCCCTCGCCAACCCCTTCCCCGCGCTACGCCCCTGGCACAGCCGGGTGGAGGCGACTGTTTTATGTAATCGCGGGGCGGCAGGTTTGCTGGCTGGATGCAACGGTGAGGGAGGGACCCTCCCAGCTCAGTGCTACCTTGAGGCCCTGCAAGCCTCCCCTGGAGGGTCCCTGGCATAGCTTGGGGTAAACTGAGGCTCAGATCGGGGTAGACAGAGACCTGACTCTCGGAAGCAACCTAGCTATCCTTGCAAATAGCTCCCCCTCTCCTCTGGGTCCCTCGCAGTTTGGGTAAACTGAGGCTTATGGCGGAGGTTGGGAGATCTAGAGCTCAGGGACAGGCTCCTGGTGCTTGGCAAATACCCTTCCTCTTCCTCTTCTGGGTGCCTTGAATTTCTTGGGTAAACTAAGGCCCAGGCTGGCGGTAGGGCAAGCCGGGAGCTCCGACGCAACCTCGCTGTCCTGGCGAGAGCCCCTTCTTTCCCCCTCCAGCCCCTTGCAACACTTGGGGAAACTGAGGCCCAGGGGAGGACGATGAGGAACCTTGCCATCGCCCTGGTGGCACGGGAGAGCGGTGTGGCGGCCGAAGACCATCGCCTCCTCCCCTTCCCCTCAGCTCCCGGGGCCAGCTCGCCCCCCACGGCCCAGCAGCGGGTCCTCTGGGTGCGCACCGCGCTCCCGCCCCCGCTGCCAACCTGCCCCGCCCAGCCCCAGGCGTCGGGGGCACAGCTCGCGCCCCCTGCACCCCGCCCTGCGCACACAGGCCGGGGCTGTTTATCTGCGGCCCCCACCCCCTGCACCCGAGGGGCCCCTCTCGCCCGCCCCCAGCACCCCGGGGTGCTCCGGGCCGTAGATAAGCCAGCAGGCTGGCACGGAGCCGCGCACGGGGCGGAGAGGTCACGGGCTTGCCAGGGGAGGGGCCGATGGGTCGGGGCTGCGCCCCCCGCCCGCCCGGCACCCCCAAATCCCTAATCGCAGCCGGATCTGCTCTCGCGGCGCAGCCCCGCGGGACGTGGCAAGAGCCGACCTGCAGAGCCTGTTCTGGCCGCGGCGGCCGGGGGGGCGGGCTGGGCGTGGGGGTGCCGGCGCTGCGGCACCTTTAAGACGAGGGAGGACCCCTCTTGCCCTCGGACAAACCAGGAAGGGAGTCGCGAGCATCATACGGGGCTTTGCGTACTGTACGGCTACTGTAGGGGCAGTGACGCCGCCGCCCGCCCGAGCGAGGTCCGCGCCGCGGGCAGCCCCGATCGCGCGTCCTCCGGGCCCGGGTCCCCGCGAGGTAAGCCGCCTGGGCTGAAAGGGAGCGCTCTCCCGGAGAGGTGGGTTTTGTTTTCCTTTCTTTTTGAAAATTTCCTTGCAGGGTGGGGACGCGGCCGGGGGCGCAGTGCGCTCGCGATCGCCCGTACGGAGCGGAGACGGGCTGGATGAGGGATCTGGGGAGCCTCCGCAGCTCCGGGGTCCTGGGGACCAGGGGTGCTCGATGGAGGCTAGCGAGGGGGGGGGCTCCGCCCGGGTCCTCCGCCCGGGGCGAAGGGCACGAGCCCGCGCCCGCTCCCCTCCTCCCGGCTCGGACTGCACGGCCTCGGGTCTCTCGGCGCGCGGGCCGGCCGCGGGGGAGGGGAGCCGGGCCGCACCGAGGGCGGAGGTGGGGGCAGAGGGGCGCGTCGCGTGCTAAGTTTGCACTAGGGCCCGGGGCGCTCGCCGTTCCCCTTCCCGAGTGGTCGTGGGCAGGCGGGGGGGGATTATCTGGGACTGTGCGCAGACGTTGGAGTT